>JASTWL010001958.1:0-13468 GCA_035220575.1 Temnothorax rugatulus | reverse complement strand
CTACAGGCAAAATTGCGAAGAAGCAATTGCGAGATATGTTTGCGAAGTAAAATACGCAGCCTGTATATAAATTACATACAGTAAATTGTCAACAACGTAATTTACTACAAATGTTTAGACCACTGCTTAATAGTAACAACACTGACTAAAAAGATAGAAATTTTAAGATTAATAATTGTAATTTAATTTTACTTTCAGAACGTGTAAAATCTTAAAATTTTATGTGCAAAATTTTAAGAACGTGTAAAATCAATAAATTGAATAAATTAGCGCTAAAACGTATCCATATTTAACATGTATTCTAACGAAAAACTTAAGGACATTATCTGACAAGAAAGAGCAACGCGCGCGCGCGCGCGCGAGAGAGAGAGAGAGAGAGAGAGAGAGAGAGAGAGAGAGAGAGAGAGAGAGAGATTCATCGCAAAACCGGCAATATTAAGGCCCTTGCACAATGCCAGGCAACAAGCAATCGGAACAGGGAATAACACAGGCTGTAGCATTGATACATTGACAGTTTCCGATAGGTTGAAAATCTATTGCCTGTGTTATTCCCTGTTTCTATTGCCTATTGCCTGGCATGGTAGCATAATAATTAAAAAATATTATAAAAAGAATATGTTAAATTTTACTATACAATTAATAAAATTTAAAGAATTTCCGTTCTCCACGTGCACGCTATGAAAGTTGAAGTTCATTTTTCAATTGTGTAAGGTTCACTTTAAATAAGCGCCGTTTGTAACAAAATCTTTGTAGACAAACGAGCTTTTAAGCATTCGAAAGCTAAGTTTTAAAGCTTTAAAATACGTTTTAAATATCACTCTGCGATTATGTTTCGCTAAAATACATGACTTGAATTTGGTCCTTTTTAGCGCTAATTTAAGTGATCCTTTAATTTTATTGAGAAGTGTATATCCCGTTTGAAGAATAAGCCATTTAAAAAATATATATACGTCAATTACAATATTACATTATCAAAATTGTCTTTTAGAGTAATCGACGCCTATAGCGTATTATCCATATCAATATAATCATATATGCACTATTTGCGTATTACGGACAACCACAAACTGCGGAACATATTATTACTTGAAAATGCTGTGAAATACAAAATTTAAGGTAAGTTAAATCAGTACAAAATTACCTTTTTTAAAAAAGTTACAAAAAGGCGTCAAGTACACGCAATGTATTTTGTAAATTCAAAAGTCCAACCTAAGTGATGGCCTTATTTCTCCTTAACAAAATTATATCATAAAATTACGTTACCTAGTTTTAAGGGGCTACATCCACCTAGAAATTTTTTTTGCATTTTTCTTTTTTTGCATTTTCTAAAAGTTTCAAGTGTGAGAATATATCTTGAAATTCACATCGATATCTGTAAAATGACGAAGTTATAGATATCCGAGGAAAACAGTTCGAGCGTTCGAGCGTTCGAGCGTTCGAGCTCCGCTAACCTGACGTGGCGCGCACGGAAAATATCGCTCTAGCGGTATTTTGGGTTTCAGTTGTCCTTTCGATCTTCATTGTGTATTGTTGTTCATGGCAAAAGAGTCCCTTTTAGGGCCTAGGGGAGCGACACCCACCTGTGTCGCGAGTGGCTCCGAAATCCAGAAACAGCAGTGCATCGATTGTTAAAATTGCTGCAAATATTGCCGCATGCACTTTCAATGAAGTGTGCTACTACATATTTACTGAAGATGCAAGCATTGAATATCGATGTTGGTGCCGAAATTGCGTTACATACTGCGAGAACCAAGACCAAGCGCGCATCAATTTAGCTGAAATTTGAGTACAGGAGGCGACGCGCGAAAGGGAGAATTGCTCGTAGACAAAAAAAACAATCTTCTTCCCATGAAGCTGCAATTCCTGCTGAGGGTACTCTATATGGTCCTGGAATTGACGACTAGAGGTAAAGTTAAAAATTCTTCACTTAACAATAGTAGAACCATACTTGAAACTTTAAAACGCGTTTTTCTCAAAACACTGTTTTCGAAGCCGGTGGACATCATATCTGGAAAACCGCTCGATGGATTCGTTTTGAAATTTACACGAAATACGCTGAGAAACATTTAGAGGTCGTTGACAATCTTACTTTTTTTTAAATTGATTTTTATTTTTTAATAATTACGTAAAAATGACGACATTTTCTCACAGATTTTCCATACTTGAGTTTCATTCGTTGCCATTTTGTTTAAAAAATCGATTTTAAAAATCGGCGATCGTCAACGACTCGTCTTTATTGTTAACTTGAATAACCTCTTTGGTTTTTTTATTTCAGATCGACCGTTTCAACTGGACAGTGTCCACCGCCGAATGTGTCGAAAAAAAACTCATCATCTGCTGGCGCGGCGGCCATAACTTTTTTGTTTTTGAAAATTTTTTAATAAAAATATTTTTTTAAAGCTCTCAAAACATGTATCTTTAAGTACAAAAAAAAAAATTCGTTTCATTCCCACTAATCGTTTCTGAAAAAAAATCTGAATTTCGACCTATTTTTCGGCCTCTAGGTGGAATAAGCCCCTTAACCTAAGTGATATGTATAAATCAAAAATCTCTAACCTAAGTATTAGTAGCTTTATTTCTCTTAACAAAATTATTATATCACAAATTATGTTACCGCCAAGTTTTTTTACAAGAAAAATTATTATTTATTTTTTTTAAAATGTAGGCATAGACGAGGAGAGATCATATATCTGACGTTTGGTGCGACTGTGTTCGTATCAACTTCATAAAGTCGAGCCACGCGAGATGGCGATACTAGCGTCGTAAGCAGTTTGATGCGCTTTCAGCACGGGTCGCATAGGCTGCGGTCCACTTGATGCTACAAATGCTCTAAACAGTCCCATACAGCACAGAAACCTTTCAGAGATATCTCAGAAATGTTTCATCGATAATATTGAAACATTTCAAAAACATTGCAAAATGTTTCTGCAACAGCTCTGAGACAGCTCTGGAACAGCAAAATGTCCGCGATTCTTGCACTTGAAACCTTTCTGAAAGTGCGTTGAAAGGTTACCGAAATATGTCTGAAACCTTTTTGAATGTTTGCTGAAAGGTTACTGAAATAAATCTGAAACCTTTTTGGAATATGTCAGAAACGTTGCTGAAAGGTTATTGAAATAATTCTGAAATCTTTGTAGAATATTGCAGAAATAATACAAAACCATTAAAATAAATTTGAAATAGTTTATTTAAAAATAATTTTATATAAAATAAGGATTTATAATCGTTATAATCAACTATAATCTCAAGACGCGGATGTCGATTTCTTCCGGTCATCTGTATCTGGATTTGGACTTCCGCCTCTGACTAAATTTATGAAAACGAAAGAAAATTTTGCAAAAATAAAAAGTATAAACACTTTATTTAACATATATTTTATGAAATATTATTTCACAAGAAAACTATTTTAAAGATATATTTTTTCAATTTTTGTATTCTTGCTATATCTACTGATTAAGATAAAAAAATATTTTGTACTAAATAAATTATATTATTACATCATAATATAAATTTTTAAGCAAAAGATAGATACGAAACTCTCTTCTATTTCTCTCAAATCCAAAAAAAATATTCAAATATTTACGATGGCACGCTTTAACACCATGAATTGAAACGCGAAATCAACTTGTTTATCTATTTCACTATCTCGTGAGAAATTTGCCAGGCGAATATATCATAGACGTGTCGTCAAGTGCCAATAATAAAAGACAATGTCATGTCCCGGATAAATCCAGACTCCAGACTGCTTTCAAGTTTTGCAACAAATTACTTCTGTCGTTATTTATTAAGTATGCGGCATGTGTGACAATGTTGAGGTGAAATATCTAGCTGCACGATTGTTCAGATGACATGATGCATTTTTAAGTAAAGTTTTTTCTGAACGTTGCTGAGACTGAATCTTCAAACGAATGTACTTCGCTGTTATCGGTAATGCAGCTTGATAGTTGTACAGTACGGCATCAAAAGTTACATCACGGTGGTCTAAAGAAGTTGCATGTAGAAGGGAACGGTTATACGTTTTTCACGGCAGGAAACTGTCTGTTTGTGGTCTTTGGTCGAATCCGAATAAAATGCGAGCGCGCTTCGACGCCGGCAGCGTTTGGAATTCCTTGGTGTGATCCTAAAGAATTTGTTGTTTACGTTGCAATCGTTCCCTGAAAACATATACAAATTCAAATTTAAAATATATTGTAATAAATACTTTAATAAAAATGTCTCATTTTCAATTAATATTTACTTACTCATCTCTGTCATGTCGCAATTTTCCTTGCACAAACCATTTTGATATAATCTGCACAATTTGTTGATCAGTCGCAGTTTCGAATTTCGAATTGACACATTCTAAAATAAGGATTTATAATCGTTATAATCGTTAGTTTGAAATTAAATGATTAAAAATCTATGAATAACACACATAAATAAATAATTAATTACTGAACTGAGAAATAATTAAAATTTAGCTTAGAAATTTTCTAAAAAAATATATAAATTTATATAACTCATTTTATTATAAAATATATAAAACTCTATTGTCAAAAATACATATATTATCATGCGTTTTCGTAAAAAGGTTTAATTTTATATAAATAAGTACGAAGCTTTATAAACATGTTAATATACGAAGTATTTAAAAAGTTCTAGGTCGTCAAGCTATCTAAAAAATGAGACATTTTAGAAGTATCTTGCTGACCTGGAACTTTTTAAACACCCTGTACAATCAGAACAAATTTATTTAAAAATTTCTGAAAATGAAAGATATATATATATATATACATATATATGTATGTATGTATGTATGTATATATATATATATATATATATATATATATATATATATATATATATATATATATATTATAAGGAATTATAAAAATATATTAAAAACATCTAAATTTCCGCAAAAATTTAGTTATATTTTTTATAAATAATCATGCATTTTTACAAAAAAATTGTCGCTATAGTTTAACTTACGTTTTATGCACTTAGCTATTAATAAATCTTTGAATGCTGCTTTTTTTCCATCTTTTCCATTCCAGCAGTACAGAGTGGAAAGGAAATTACTAATTGTATGTTTTAGAATAATAATTGTCATTTCGTGATAAGTTTTGCCACCTAAATGTTTCATGAAATTTATCTAAAACGTACAAATATAAAATAATAAACATTTTATTCGTGATAATGACTGATACAGAATTTGTATTCAGAATTTTATGAAATAAAAGTGTTGCAATAAAATATCTATTATATCATATATGTCTATCTATCTTACCATGTTTTTATAGAAATCGGCATCTTGAAGATCCAAATCCAACTTGTCCAGGGCTTCTTTAGTTTTTAAAGGAAAAGATACAATTTCTGTAATGTCAAAGTAGTTCTTACATTTATTACTGATTCCATTCTCTAGTCTTTCTTCGAGGCTATTCAGCCTCCCATCAATACGATCTAACTTCGCGTCTATTTTATTCCATCTTCGTAATAATTCTTTTTTCAATTCTAAAATATTAATGAAATATATACTATTAAAAACCAAAGTTGCATAACGCGATAAAGTATAAAAAGATTAAACGTTCATATTATCATAGACAAATATATTTTAGATACCAGTATCCGCTACAGATATTGCACTATTATTGTCTTTTGACACGCTTGCTTCAGTGGGATGCTTTTTTGAAATATCTTGCACAGATAATGTATTAACATTGCTGTTCTTTCGCGTGGCCCCATTTTCCAAAGGCAATGAATCGTCCATTGGCTTATTATTTTTGGAGTTTATTATGGACAGCGTTTTCGAAACAGGTTTCTTTGGCGGGCGAGGTAACGTATTTTGCCAATCATTAACATCACTTTCATCTTCATCGGAATAGGTTGATTTTGTCAACCTAATACGACGACTTTTTTTGGAAGTATTGTCGACATCAGACGAATCAATATCCGAAAACTTTTCAGCCAGCTTTACTTTTGCCATTCCACTCTCATATGTATCTGAATTATTACAAACAATTAAGTTAATGCAATTAAAACATTTAGCTAAATGTACAATACAGTACATATACAGTCACATCTTGACAATAAGAATATGTTTACTTATCACATTAATGACAAATCAAATCATAAAATATAAATAAATAAAAGAGTTTAACATTCACATATTTACGGAATGAAACTTATGTAATATGTATACACGATTTATATACTACCTTATATACACATTATATATGTATTAATTATATTTGAATTTATTAGTTACTTATATATGTATACATTATAGAGAAATTTATTCTTGTTATGTTAAACCAATATACATTTGAAGCAGTCATTTATTTACTCACTTGCCCTTGCAAAAATGCGGACAACTTTTACGATTTCCCAACTTTCATCATCTGGTTCCTTGCATTCAGCAATATTTTTATGAAGTCTTTTTATGTTCCCGTGCGTTGGCCAGAAGCATTCCGATGTTCCTCTTAACCAATTGCTAGGCACTAACTGCAGTCCATCCTCAAATTCGACGATGGAAAATCGACTCATCGCTTCTTACTTATTGTACTCTACAATATAAAAAGTACAGCGAAGTATCTATCTCGGGGTCTGCATATAATTAAGTCACAACACACCATGCATACAAATATACTTTAAATGCAACTACTTCTATATAAAAATACACGTATTTAAAATTATCAAATATTAACAGAATAATAATAATATTAATATAATACTAGTCTTTACTGCGAACGTAAGAATACAAATATATGGCAATTATATGTCTATGTCTAAATATACATTGTAAAAAGCAAGACACAGTATATTACTGGTTTTCAACTAACTTCGATATATATATGGAGGGATAAAAGCCATAGCGGTGTAAGTCAAAATTTTTAAGATATTGACTCGTGTACGTAGATGCAATCTATATACAATATATAAATTGCATCTATGCACACGAGTTAATATTTTTAAAACTTTGATTTACACTATGGCTTTTACCCCTCCATATATACTTATCATCAAAAAGAAAAATACATATTTATACAGATATCTTATAATATATAATAAGTTATTTATTTTATATCATTGAAAAATCTTAATATCCTATTTTAAAGGTAGCATTATTGGTCATTTCTAAGTATGTATCACTGGGAAAACAACAAACTGATTTTGATTATACGGCATTTTCCACATTTTATTTCGAATATTTTCACACGGCCAAAGGCATACAGCAGTGTCTTCGCGCATAACTTGCACACCCAATTGTTCTGATGCACAAGGATAGACAGGATCAGAATACAAATTTTTTACTACTTTAAGCTTTCTACCAATTATAAATTTAGTATTATCGTTACGTTTAACTAAATTCAAAACTGACACCACAGTCCCATTTTCAAATGAAATACAATTATTACTAGCGCTATTGGAATGGATCGTATATGTTTTAGTGCGTAATATTTTATACTGACAAGAAAAATTATAACCGTCAATTAGAGGTCCGTTTGAGTGCACTTTTTCAAAATAAATTTTATTACTGTTTTTCCGTTTCTTAATAGGCATATTAAAGTTCTTGAGTTCAGAATATCTTCTTGACAATTGTTGAAGAGGTTTCTCACTTTTTCGAAGCATTTTCTTTATGTTTAACATGTAATTTTCAAATCTAAAAGCACTAAACTCATCGATGGGTCCATACTTCCGCACATCTGAACAAATATGTAACAAATTATGCAAATTATGAGACATAAATTTAGCTCCGTAAATTTTTTTAAAACATTTTAAAAAATACTCCATTAACATTTGAGCCCATATAATATTATTATTATCTTTTGAAAGAACAGGACTAGCAAGGATTGTTACGGCAATATGTAATGTTATAAAATTGATATACATATCCTCTCTTAATATGCCTTTTAGCACAACTGGACCAGTGTAAAGAACAAATTGGCGAAATTCCGTTGCTTTCCATAATCTTACGTCTTTTAGCGATCGTGGGCGTCGAACAAAATCATTTGGCACACTATTTTGTAAATTTAATAAAGCCCCTGAAATCTGATTTAACAACTGTTGACTTAATTGTACAGTACGCGGACCTTTAACCCAAAGTAATATCAATTTTTTCACTACTCCTAAAAATATCAAGTGCATAGAATCAAGTACTACACTAGAAACTAATCCGAAATTGGGAATCTGCTTTAAAATTGTTTCACCGGTTTGGAAATCATTGTATTTATTATTAGCAAAATCTTCATTAGTCCTTAAAGTATCAACAATTTTTGTCGCTGGAAAACATAACCGTCCATCTAAGTACTCGCCTGTAATAGTACATCGCGTACAACTATTGTAACCGGTATGATTTTTTATTGATAAAATAAAAGCTTTTGCTGGCGCATCACAAATTAAACCATGAAAATTAATTTTTACTTTAATTCCATTATAAAAAAGTCCAGTATTGCTTAAAGAAATTGCTTCGTCAACAAAATGTCGTAAAAAATCATTGTTACACTGCGGTTTCGTTTGACCGTAGTATGCTCCAACAATAAAAACTGATTTTAGAACGGTGTCCGAACATAAAATGGGCCATAAAGCAGAATTGCTTGATTTGGAAATTGGCAAACCGTCAATGTTTATAAATATATCCAGACTAACAGTCATTCGGCCTAAAACCTTAATATATTCATCTAACATTTCTTTTAATGCATTTTGTAAACCGAAATGACAATATTGTCCTGAACCCATTTCAACGACTTCTGTATGCCTTGGCGTTTTAAGCAATGTTCGAGGATCTTTCGGAAATAAATACGGCGTATATTTTCGTAATATAAACAAAAGTGCCGCGAGAGCAACGTGGCAAATGTTGAACATAATTGCCCAAGAAGCTATGTCCTTAATAAATTGATCACTTTCTTCATTATCAATTTCATTGTCAGATTCAAAATCTCTCATACGCTGTACTACTAATTCCTCAGTTAATTCACTTAAACTTGGATCATTATCACTACTGTCACTACTATCACTATTATCTTTTTCTTCTTCCTCATTCAATTCAATATCATCAACTGTGTTGCTTTCAATTAAGTCGTTCACAAGTTCATCGTTTCTATTGACAAATTCATTTTCTATTGGCTCTACATTTTCAATATTATCAAGCTGTAATTCATCGTCTTCAATATTATCAAGTTGTAATTCATCGTCAATTTCAGAATGTTCATTGTTAGTAAAATTTAAAATATTTAATAAATCTGAAGCAGTATTATGAGCAATAACTCTTCGAAAATGCCGTTTAGAAAAGGAAGAATAATTTTTACGTTTTCTATCCATCTTTTACTATTATTATATAAAATAATGTACTATCAAAAACGGAGATATCTAAGTACGTGTACCAATTGATCAATCTTATAACCTACCTACATTTAATATTTGTATGTAAAAACCGAGATAGATATAAAATACCTTTTTTCAATAAAATGCCAATCTCAAGCGTTAAATGATGGCTTTCTCCGTGTACGTTGAAATGCAGCTGTATGTTGAATAATGCTCTTCACACTTCAGATCGTACTTATCTAGCAACACATACAAATATATCATATAATTAATGTACTAACAAAAACGGAGATATCTAAGTACGTGTACCAATTGATCGATCTCATAACCTACCTACATTTAATATTTGTACTGTAAAAACCGAGATATATACAAAATACCTTTTTTAATAAAATGCTAATCTCAAGCGTTAAAATGATGGCTTTCTCCGTGTACGTTGAAATGCGGCTGTATGTTAATAATGCTCTTCACACTTCAGATCGTACTTATCTATAGCGACACATAACAAATATATTATAAATATATATATATATATATATATATATATATATATATATATATATATATATATATATATATATATATATACACACACACACAAATGTTTATAAATTTATAAGGCCCGGTTGCACTCACGTCGCAGAACTTTAACCTTAGCTTAACTCACTCTCTATCTCTTTCTAAAGTGGGGAACCTTTATGCACATGTATATGGATCAATCAATTTTCTTATGCTTATGCATTATTTGTTATGCAAAAGTCTGTGCTCCCCGCTTAACTGCTTCCCTTAGAAAACGAAGAGTGAGTTAAACTAAGGTTATGTGACGTTGGTGCAACCAGGACTAAGAGGCTTTAGGATAATCTAACAATCAAATTCTGAACGATATAATAACTTACTGCGTAACAAAATTTGCAGAGCACGTTCCTTTTGCTCGCATATACACTGCTCGCTCCTTAGTTCGCTTCTCAGTTCGCTTCTCAGTTCTCCTGCCTCGAAACTCTGCTGTCTACTTATTCTTCCTTCTCACGATTCGCAATTGTTATAAATAACGGGTGCTGCCGCATAGAAACGGGCGCTTTCCTTCGACCGCGAATCCAAAAACTTTGAGTTTGATGAAACTACATATGTGTATAAGTTTCATTAAAAACTCAACTGCGAAAGGTTTACAAAATTATATTTTATGAAATGTTTCCGAAATGACTTAATTAAAAGTTTTCAAATTTATTGCGTGAGAAAGGTTTCAGAAACAGCTCAACTGAAAGGTTTACAAAATTATTTCATATGAAACGATTCAGAAGTAAATCAACTGAAAGTTTTCAAATTTATTGCGTGAGAAAGGTTTCAGAAACAGCTCAACTGAAAGGTTTACAAAATCATTTCATATGAAACGATTCAGAAATAAGTTAATTGAAAGTTTTCAAATTTATTGCATGAGAAAGGTTTCAGAAACAGCTCAGCTGAAAGGTTTACAAAATCATTTCATATGAAACGATTCAGAAATAACTTGATTGAAAGTTTTCAAATTTATTGCATGAGAAAGGTTTCAGAAACAGCTCAGCTGAAAGGTTTACAAAATCATTTCATATGAAACGATTCAGAAATAACTTAATTGAAAGTTTTCAAATTTATTGCATGAGAAAGGTTTCAGAAACAGCTCAGCTGAAAGGTTTACAAAATCATTTCATGTGAAACGATTCAGAGATAACTCAACTAAAAGTTCTGAAAAATTATCTTCATGTGAAAGGTTTCAAAAACGTTTCTATTGCAACATTTTATATGACATATTGCAGAATTCTTTCAGAGATGTTGCACATGAAATGTGAAAGGTTGAAATGTTTTTGAAACCTTTCTGGAAGCTTTCTGCAACAATCTGTGCTGTATGGGATGCTATATTATATAAAAATTTTGCAGAAAAACGCTAATCTCGCAAAACTAAACGCATGGGTGCCTTCTCTAGGCATCACAAAACTCAATTATACTAAAAAATCTCAACATTTATACGTATTTAACAAAAACAACGAATTTGTTAATTGACGGTTGGATCGTTGCAAATTGAGTATTTTCCACTTTCTGTGATTACAACTAATTCACAATGTTAACCTAAATTTAACGTATTGTAAAAATTTCACATTTCAACCTTGAAAATTGATCCACGTTATTTCGACACAAACGAAATATATTTAAGCTATACAAGTCCCTCTGAACTCAAATATAGCAATGTAATATCAAAAATATCAAGATTTCTAAATCTCGATATTTAACCCTTTATGTACCGAAAGGTAAGTAAATGAAAAATAAATACCGGTACAAAAGAAAGAAAATTAGAAAGTTTTAAATTCACGCGTTAATACGCCTTTGGAAAAATAGCAAACGTTGATATTTTCAACGTTTAGAGCGAACGCTCTAATATAAGGCTTGCCCGTTTGGAAGAGCACATATTTAAATATTAAAAATCGTTATCGTTAATGAGCTCGCATAAAATATACTGCTCGTTTGGAAGAGCTTCAGTATTAAAATCAGTGAATCCGTTGGAAGGATTTGATATAAAAATCACGCGTATAAAATAGATAAGTATATATATATATAAATAATAATAATAATAAAAATTTTGAATCAAGTGGCGCATCCCGCATCCACCTTACGACGTCACGGTCTGGCTGGCATCGAGTCATCCTCCACCTGATCAAGCGGCAGAGTTCGGTCCGCATCCTCGCTGGATGTCTCCTCGCTCTCCGTAGATCAGTAATCGGGGTCGAACACCTTACCCTCTCTGCACTGCCTTTCTTTGCCCCTTAGTTTTAACAGGCTCCTCTACCACCTGAGAGCCTACGCCACGGCCCTGCTCGCTATCACCGCGCGTATCCACTGTCGGCAAAGACGGCGTCGATGAAGTCGATCGAGATCTCGAGGTCGATTTATCTTCCCCGGCGAAAACTCGATCGCGAGATTTCTCGGTTGAGTTCACTAATCTCGGCGTTGTCTGAAGCCATCACATCTTCTTCAAGCTTCTTTAGTTTATTAGCCGCGTCATAAAACGCCTTCCTCTTATCATTCTTTCTTTGTTAGGTGTTTGCCTTTAGCCATGTATTGTTTAAAAATCTACACTACTGCTCATTTACATCAGAGTGCTGCAAATATTGACCTCCTCCCTGTGTGCTGTGGTAATAGAAACCTAAGTTTACTTCACGCATATTCAAATCTCAGCTAAATCAGATTGCCTTCTTTAGAAAAACATGCACCTGCAAGTGGTGTCATCAACCTCATTCATTATTAAATGCAAGTGGTATCAGCTTAGAGAATATTTCTAGTGCTATCAATCCTGATTGCTTAAGGTTAGAATCATGATAATGGTTTCTTCAGCTTATACTGTGCATTTTCCTGTTTATAAGTGGCGACAAGACTGTATGTTTTTAGTTATTAGTAAAAATAAACTTCCTATACCTACCGTAATCATCAGTTTCTCTTCTGATTTTCCTTGATTCTGGGCCTATTTCGTAAATAATTTTGGAGCAAAATTCTACTGATTGAGATTTTTGTCCACATGCCAAAATATCGTCAAAATCACTGCAATGCTTTTTGAATCATTTAAGTTCTGCAAAATGAAATCTAGCCCAGTGTGAATATCAATAAAATCCTGTGGTGTGATTCCAGAGATAATATATCTTTAGCAATACCATGAGTTATCAATACTTCAGGTTTTGCACCTATCACCTCTATGTCGCCATAATGCAAGTGAAATTATATGATTCGGAAATGTAATGCTTTTGAGAAATGAAATAAACAATATTCAAAAATAGTGTAGTAATTCAGTTTCCTTCCCTGCTAACTCTTGTAATTTTAATTTATAAAAGATTGTGTAAATGTTATCTATGTAAATGTAATATTTAGACTCTATAATATTAGAATTATAAAAACCTTTGATATATAACCAGAACCTATTATATCTTAGAATGGATTTGTTAATGGGATCCACAACTACATATGTAATAGCGTGTCCCATAGTATGCTCTTTGCTCTTAATATATTAACATTACCACTTAAACCACTATGCCTTCTTTAATTTTCTTTTTAAAATTCTTGTAGCAGCTATGGAAGCACAAATTGCAATATCAATATCTGACAATATCAGGTATTGTCCACCACCTTGTGTACTTTGATTTATAGC
>JASTWL010001957.1:0-13518 GCA_035220575.1 Temnothorax rugatulus | reverse complement strand
CGATGAGCAGCGACGCACGAATCGTGAGATCAATGAAAAATTGAACAGACTCGGTCTCATCGCGGATACCGTCGCGCTGAATACTCAGCGCATTGACAAGCTTGAGCAAGAAAACGCTGCTCTGGCACGTGATGTCCAGGCTCTAAAGGCCTCTCAGCTTGTCCCCCGTGCCTGCGACGGGACCGAGACTGAGAATGAATCGTCTGCTCCATCGCGGGTCCCTCGAACGTCGGATCTCATAATCTCTGGAATCCCATCTTCTTTCACCGAATCATCTCGCGAGCTTGTCGCGAATGTTTTTCGTGCGCTGGGAATTCCTCAGCTGACTTCCGACGTTCTTGAGACTCGTGATGTTGCAGCACGTAATGCGTCGTCTAACCGTGATGCTGCGTCTGCGTCCGCCCCTGCCGTCGATCGTGCTGTCGTTGTGGATCGGCCTAGATCGGTCATAGTTGCGCTCAAGTCGCGCGAAATTCGCGACCATATTATAAAAATCATGCGCGGCAGGCGCCGACTGGCTATTAGTGATGCTTTTGCGACTAGCATACCTGGCAACATTTACGTCAATGAATTGCTCCCGATCCACACATATAAGTTGTTACGCCAAGCGCGCGTCAGGGCGAGGCAGCTGTCGTTCAAGCACGTGTGGAGTAGCGACGGGCGAGTTTTCGTCCGCAAGGACCGTGGCCAGCCACTGATTTCTATAGCCTCTGAGGCTGATCTCGATAGGCTCCAGTGACTTTCGACGGCAGCTGTGGTTTCTCCTGCTTCGTGCGGTCGTCTCCGGATTGCGTGCTTCAATGCCTGCTCCCTTCCTGCCCATATCGAGTCAATCCGCGCTCTTTTAATGTCAAGCTTTTTTCACATTATCTCGATTTCGGAAACCTGGCTTCACTCTCATATTTCTGATGACTTAGTTCATATCCCTGGTTACTGCCTGTTACGAGCGGATAGGGAGGGCAGGGAGGGAGGGGGTGTTGCATGCTATATCCATGACTCGCTGCGTGCTCGTGTTCTGGTGTCATCCCCGCCGTCCTTCTCTAATGAACCAGAATTTCTTGTTCTCGACGTTCGTGGTGATGCTTGCGAACCTCTTCTTTTTACCTCGATGTATCGTAGACCGAGAGGAAAAAATTTCAGCAAGTATGTAGACGCTCTTACTTCGGTCATGCATAATTATAAGAATATTATTATTTCGGGCGATTTAAACTGCGATCTCCTCTCCTCATCATATGAATCTAACCACCTCAGAGACATGGTCTTGCAATTGTCGCTTAACATTGTGGAGTCGCATTCAATTTATCACACTCGCACTTCCGACTCATGGTTGGATGTTTTTATTGTTGATAGCCAGGACAAGGTCTCTTTGTTTCGTAAGTCGGATGCACCTTTCATCAATGGTCACGACCTTATTGAACTCACGTATTTATTTGCGGTTCCGTCTCCCACGGATCGCACATTGACTCGTCGCAGTTACAAGGAATTTAACGAACATGGATTTGTTGAAACTCTCACTTCCATATTGTCTTCATCTTTCGCGGTTGACTTTGGCCTTGAGAGCCTCAGTGAGCCTGACTTGGACAGCATCCTGAGTATCATAACCAACGATTTCGCTTCTAGTCTTGACAAGCATGCACCTATCCGTACTTTTCGTGTAAATCGTCCTTCGGCACCTTGGCTCAATGATGCTCTCGCTCGTGGAATTCGGCATCGTAATCGTCTTTATAATATTGCCCGAAGATCTGGCAGTGTTCTTGATTTTCATATTTATAAGCTGTACAGGAACAATCTCACGGTAGAAATGAGGAAAGCCAGAGAGCACTTCAACATGACGAGATTATCCGCGATTTCTATGCCATCCAAACTATGGCGTGAGCTCACTAATCTCGGCCTCATTGAATCACCTTTATCCTCACCTCTAAATTACTTTTCACGTGACACTTTGAATGCCCATTATGCCTCCATCTCCAATTGCTTTCCTTCTTGTACTAAATCTCAATTTTCTGATATCATCTCATCTATAGTGCCTGACACTCCTTCCTTCAGTTTTTCTCAGATATCTGTTGATGATTTATGCTCTTTGTCTCCTCATCTTCCGTTTCTCTTGCTTCAGGTTGCGATCACCTACCATTGTATGCTATAGCATTGGCCCTGCCACATGTGGGTAATCTCCTCACCTCATTCTTTAATAGTTGTTTGAAGCTCTGTTACTTCCCGTCGTTGTGGAAGCGAGCCATACTACGCCCGCTGTCTAAAATCAAATCTCCAGCCACCCCTTCCGACACGAGGCCCATAGCCAACCTATGTGAGCTCTCCAAGGTGTTTGAAAGGATTTTACATCGCCAAATTACTGATTTTATTGAAACTCATCACATTCTTGATTGTCGACAATCTGGCTACCGCAAGGGCTACTCCACCCAGTCCGCCCTTCTGCGATTATTTCATGACATTAAGCTGGGCGTCGATCTTGGCGAGGTGTTGATCCTTGTCCTATTCGACTTTAGCAAAGCCTTCGACACTGTCTGTCACCTTCTACTATTAACTAAACTTAGGCGGTTGGGGTTCTCCGATTCAGCCCTTAAGTTAATTTTTTCTTACCTCACAGAACGTACCCAGGCTGTTGTTGACCTTGAGGGTGTGTTCTCTCACTGGCTTTCTGTCACCGCGGGGGTCCCGCAGGGTTCTGTCCTGGGCCCTCTCCTTTTCTCGTTATTCATAAACGACATTGGTGCCTTCCTCAGGTTCACGGAGCGCATTATATTTGCTGACGATACGCAGATTTATCGTAGGAGTCTCCTTAGCCAACTGAATACTGCCTTGCAGCTCGTTGCTTATGATGTGGGCGTCATATCAGAGTTTGCTGCGACCAATGGCTTGACTCTCAATCTCAAGAAGTCCAAAGTCCTGATTCTCGGTAGCAACAGCCATGTTAAGCAATTGAATCTCAATGACCTACCTCTCATTTCGGTTAACGGCACTTCTATCCCATTCGTTAATGAGACGCGTAACCTCGGAGTGGTTATGCGCTCTGACCTATCCTGGGTAGGCCACGTCTCTCACATTTCTAAGAGGGTACATTTCACACTGCATAAACTCAAATTTCACAAAAACTCATTATCACGTAATCTGCGCATAAAGCTCGTGACTACTCTGATCTGGCCAATCTTGGACTACTGCTCTCTGGTCTACAATGATGTGACTGAAGAGCTCAATACTAAGCTTCAGCGACTTGTAAACTGTACGATCCGTTTCATCTTTAACCTTAAGCGCGATGAACACATCACACCTTACCGTCACCAACTTGGGTGGCTCTCCGTCAAACATCGACGCCTCTATTTTCTCGGTGTAGAGATGTTCAGGGTGTATCACAACTTGTCACCTAGCTACATCTCCGAGATCTTCTCTGATCCTAACCCCTCAGTTAGGCGATCTTCGCGTCTGGCGCAGCCGCATTCCTTCTACGTTCCTATTCATAGAACCGAAGCGTACCATAAGTCTTTTCATCTAGCTGGTGGTTACTTGTGGAACTCGCTTCCCAACGAAGTGACATCAGCATCGTCAGTTGCAGTTTTCAAGAGCAAGCTTTACAGCTATCTTTTCTCCCTCGAGCGTAGTGTGGTCTAGGTCTTATTGCTCTGCCTGCTACGCATGATCGGATTTCGAGCGTCTGCTTACTGCTTAATTCTGTTATTTTGTTTTTAGTTTTAGTCATCCTTTAGTCTTTAAGTTAATTTCTCCTTTAACTTTATTTTCCGTTTATCTTTTATTTTTATTTTCGTTTTCAGTATTACTTCTATGTTTATTATTATGTTTATTATTTTGTTATATTAATTTTCTTTTTTCTTTAGTTTTTAAGTTCTTTCTGTTCCTCTTTTTATTTTTATTTTTATTTTTATTTTTTAGTATTAAGTTACTGCTTTACTCTACTTTTGTAATTCTGTATTTGCCTAAAGTCCAGACTATGGCATAAAATCAATCAATCAATCAATCAATCCCCTCCCTTCTCTATCCCTCTTTCTCTTCTCTGTTCCTTTTCTCCCTTTCTTTCTTCCTCTCTTTCTTTTCTTAATACTTTGTTACAAATATATATAAGATTTTTAATTTAACACTTTTTTATAATTATTGTTCATTGTTTAAATTTTTCCCTTTTTTCTTTCAATTTTTTAAAATTAATTTTTTAATTCTATTTTTCCATAACATAGTTTATTATTATATTATTAATTGTATATATAATTTCCTTTTAAATTTTTCTTGCATAATATTATTCAAAATTTTTATTTTATCTTATTTGGAAAATTAACTAATTTCTTTTTTTTCTGACTAAATTTTTATAAATTTTTTTTCTCTTAAATTTATTTTCTTAAATTTATTTAGTTATTTTTACATTAGTTTCTTTATCATATTTAAATCTTCTAGTTTTCTTTATATTTCTTTATTTTTATTAATCTATTATTTAACGATTTACTTCATAAATAATTATTTTATAAATTATTTTATAAATTATTTTAATGCTCTTTAACAAAATTAATTTGAAATTTATCTTTGATCAAATTTAACGATTTAGCAAAAATATTTTTTTATTTCTCATTATTGAAATATTTCTTTATAAACATAATTTTTTACTTTATTAGATAGATTATCATTCTTTATATAAACTTTCAAAGATTCCCAAGAACGAATTCTTGATAACGCAACATACAGTTGTCCATGACTGAATACATCTTTTCGAAGATCTATTGCAATTTTGTCGAAAGTTTGTCCTTGTGATTTATTTATGGTCATAGCAAATGCTAATTTAATCGGAAATTGTCTCCTTTTAAAAGTAAACGGATATATATTTTCACAATATAAAGTGATTTGATTGAGATAAACTATTTCTCCAACTTTATTACCTGTTAAAACTTCGCAACGTAATAAGTTATTAGCTAAATCCAAAACTAATAATCTAGTACCATTGCATAAACCTTCACTGATATTAAGATTTCTAATAAGCATGACAACGGTGTATTTTCTTAAACGTAATTCATGAGGTGGAAGACACGTCGGGTTTAAAGAGTTGATATATTTTATTGGAATTGTTTCATGTATATCTTCATTATCTCCAGTGGTTTCAAGAGTATCTACGCTTGTATAAACTCTCTCTGTTTTTTCATCTAACAAATTTATTACTTTTTGATTTATTTCATCAACATCGACATTTCTTGAAGATAATATTACATGATTAGCCATAGTTTTATATCGTCTGTGTGTTATAATGTTTTCATACGTGTCCTTTATCATATTTGAGTTAGCGTTTGCTATACATTTTTCTGGAATATCAACATAATCTAAATGATCATTTAAAGAACCATTACCTAAATTTAGTAAAAATTGTGCAAATTCTTTTTCTTGTGGTAAAGTTCTCATATTTTGTGTCAATGAAAATAATTTAAATTGTTTCCATAAAACACTAAATTTTATCGATAAATTTATAATTTCACTACGCGTAGCTCTTTCTTTTACAGGTAATAATTGTCTGAAATCTCCACCGAGAAGAACAATTTTACCACCAAAATATAAGTCGTTTTGCATTATATCGCGTAATGTTCGATCCATTATTTCTAATACATATCGTGGTGCCATAGGAACTTCATCTACAATAAAAACATCCACAAGTTTTAAATTCTCAGCTTCTTTAGATTGAACTTTAATGTTTGATGTGGAATCAGCGAAAAGAGGTACGGGTAACCCAAAAACTTTGTGTATTGTTCTCCCATTTGGAAATAATGTCGCTGCAATTCCGGTAAATGCCATTGTACTTACTACTTTTCCTCTGCTTTTAAGTAAATAATACAATGTTGTATAAATAAAAGTTTTACCAGAACCACCTGGACCATCGATATAGAAACATCTATTATTACTATTGTTACTTGTTGTTACTTCTAATATAGTATCAACAATTTGTTTTTGTTCTACGTTTAATTGTTCATATTGTCGCATACCTATTGATATATCCTCAATCTGCGCTTCTTCATTTATTTCTTGTTCCTCTGTTATTTGTTCCATATCAGAAAAATTAATAATGTTAGATCCTTCCATTTGAAGTAAATTAATAATGTAATTATAGGCTTTCTTTATTCCCATTCTAGGCCCAAATCGTCTTATATAATCTTCCGACATATCTTTTTTAAACTCATCCCATAACTTTTTTGGATCAATTGGTTGACAATGAATTAAAATTCGCACGAATAAATTACGAAGTCGTCTTAGCATCATCCAAATTTTCGCTTCGTTCATCGCACGATACCATTCTTCATCATCTTCTATGAGTCCTAATGCTAAACATGCAGCGGTAAAAGTTTGATGTATTTCATTATCAACTGTTTTTAATTCTTGAAAGCTCGTAGCTCCTCTAACATGTAATAAAAGTATACGTAAATGAAACAATTCTATCTGAGACGGACTGACAGAATACATACGACCAATGCAATTAAAATATCTTTGACGTTTCTCCCAACGATTAATAGTTCTGCCATTAACTGTAACTTTTTTAAATACATAATGAGATGGAATATCACTATATAGATATTGTCTTGCTTCCTCATCTCGAGCATTTAACTGAAAATAATCTAATAACATTGTTACTCGTTCTATTGCAGATCTTATTGTATCGTTATTAATACTGTCATCAATTATTATACTATGTTCATTTGGTAAATGAACAGGTAAACGAAATATAGCGTGACTTTTTTCTTGTAAAGGTTTGCTTAAAATACGCCAACATGCTTCCACCGGTCCGACATAACGAGCTTCAATAAAATCTTGAATTTCGTCATGTATTATCGTTTTATCTATATTTTCTCCAATGATTACAGACGCAGCATCGTGACCTTTATAAATATATTTATATAAATATTTCACAGATCGAATGCTGGAAACTATTTCAACATTAATGTGGCTGTTAAATAAAAGTAAAAGTGTTGGATTGTATGGTACAACATATCGGTTATCAACAACGTATCTTCCAGGTCTTTCGTAAAGCAATCCATTATTTCTTCGACAATATTGAGGATAACCATCTTCATCCATAGTCGTCTCAGGTTGAAATGGTTTTGGAAAGTGTTTCGAACATTTATCATTTATCAGACACCAATCTCCACATGGTCCATGAATCATATGTTTCATCACAATATTATGTAACCTTTCATTTTCATTAGGATCAGGAATTTCTGCGGAAATAAATTTATCAACTGTTTCAAAATTCGTAATTTTACAGTTCTGTTTTAATGTAATCAATAAATGTATATGTGGTAATTCACGTTTTTGAAATTCTATCACATAAACATATGCAAGAACTTCACCAAAAAATTGTTGTCTAACAATAACATCGATTAAATAATCTTTTTTTATATTAAATACGCGAGCACATATATCTGGTCTATCTGCAGGTTGTTGATTTGGATGTAAATTTTCCTTAATTTCGCGCCAATTTGGATTACAAGTCATAGTAAGAAAGATATCTGGTTTTCCATATTTCCGTACAATAGCCATTGCATCTTGATAATGTTGCAACATATTACGCGGTGAACCCACAAATGTTGATGGAAGTATAACCATCTTTCCAATGTGAGCATCATTATTATTAGCAGCATGTGCTAAATAATCAATCAATCCTTGATAAGTCTCAACTCGCAATTGTTTTTGATTTTGTTTACAATAGTTAATTCGATCTTTTTCAATTTTTACATAACCATCTACAAGCCATTGCTGAAATAATCGTCTTCCCATAACAAATATATTAAAATTATCACGTATAGCTATCCGATATTTTACGTATGCAGCTCTACTTATTCGTTTATTACTATCTTTGCGTCGTAAATTACCATGCCAACCTTGATTATCATATGGATAAAACAATGGATAAATCCATGGTTCTACATTTGGATCCATTGTACTAACTTGTTGTAAAGTTTTATTATTTATGTTATAAATTGTGACATAAGTTTCCGGAATTTCACCATCTGCTGTAGTAGAAAAAACAGCTGCAACTTTATTTACCTTTTGCACATTGTATCGGCCACGATCAATTCCTCTTTTTGTTAGAAATCCCAATTGTAATTCACGTATATTATCAGACGTTTGCTGTTGTACTTGAATTTCTTCGTGCATCATTCGATAAGATTGTGCAAATATATTATTCGTACGCATTATGTTATCTATTGAAAGCAAAATTTCTTCATCAAGATTCGAATTTTGATGTAACCGACACTCTGTTGCTTCATTGTTATCTACAATAAATAGTTGACCATAGCTTGGCATTTCACTTGGTGCAGGATATAACGCAGTATTAATTTGATAATAAACTTGTCCTTGAATTTTAAAACAATAAGGTCCACGTCTTTGCGCACTAAAACTTGATATATTTGCATTAAACGATGCGAATGAAAATGTATTATTATAACCACGAATACGATTGTAAAAATGGTTTGATTTTGGATGATTTCCTGTAAACAGTTTGTAAAGTTCACATGGAGGTTGTGGTAAAGGATCTAACTTAACAGAACCATGACTACAACAATCGTTAAACGAATTGCCTTTATTAGCTACTTTTTCAGAATTAAAATGTTTCGCACCACAATGTTCACAACATAAATTCATTTCTCCTATGTAGTGTTCTACGACATTTTTTAATTGAGTAAGGTGAGATGTATCAATATTCGTGTATCCCTTGTTTAAAGCTCGATTTCTTTCATTCCACCTTATCTGTTTATCGTTAGGATGTATTGTTTTTTGTTTCACTGTTTTATTATTTGTTACATTTTGCAATGGTACTTTATTTAAAATAACTAAATTTTCGAATCTGTTATTATCATCTAAATTTATTAATTTATTTGATGTGCTAGGTATAAGGGAAATAATATTATTATTTAGAACTTCAGTAGTTAAGTTACGAGTATTCTGAGTTATTTCAATATTATCATTAACATTAAACAATTTCATACTATCATTTATCGCAGTAACATCATTACTATTTCTTATTATAGGGACATTTGTAATTGTTGATGTACTAATTGCTTGCAATGCAGTAGTAACTGTTTCAGTTGTTGGATGTACTACTTTCATAGATGAAATAGTTGAAGTATGATAATCTACTACTATATTTTCCGAAAAACTTGTAGAAGGTTGTGTTATATTTGAACAAATCTCACTAATATTTGAAGAAGATTGACAGTTTTCATTAATTCTTATTCGCTTTGCTTCCCGTCTCTTAGCCTGAGATTGTGCTTTTCTTTCTCGTTTATTACGTTGAAATTCTTCTTCTTCTTCAACTGTTCGAATTACTTTTTTTCGAGGCATAATTATTATTAGTTTAATTAAGTTAAGAAAAAATAATACTGGTAACTTTTTTAATATGCTTTGTAAAAAGATAAATTTTATTTAATTAAAAATTACAAAAATATTGCTTTTAAATATATAAACATTAATTTATAAAAATATATTTTTAAAATCAACTTTAATTTAACTTAAAGTTACTTTTAATTTAAGTTATAAAGCTGATTTTAATTCAAGTTAAAGCCAATTTTAATTTAAGTCAAAACTAATTTCAATTCAAACCAATGTAAATATTAATTCAAGTTAAAGTAAATTTAAGTTAAAGTAAATTTTGATTTAAGTTAAAATTAATTTCAATTCAAGTCAAAGCTAATTTTAATTCAAGTCAAAGCCAATTTCAATCCAAGTCAAAACCAATTTCAATCTAATTAAAGCTAATTTTAATCCAAGTCAAAGCCAATTTTAATTCAAGTCAAAGTCAATTTCAATCCAAGTCAAAGCCAATTTCAATCCAAATCAAAGTCAATTTCAATCCAATCAAAGCCAATTTCAATCCAAGTTAAAGCCAATTTCAATCCAAGTAAAAGCCAATTTCAATCCAATTAAAGCCAATTTCAATCCAATTAAAGCCAATTTCAGTCCAAGCCAAAATCAATTTTAATTTAAGTCTAAACAAATATTAATCCAAGTTAAAACCAATTTCAATTTAAGTCAATTCAATTTCAATTCAAGTTAAAATTAATTTTAATCTAACTCAAATTAATTTTAATTAAAGTTTAACGTTCTAATCAAATCTAATTATAAAAATATATAAATTAGTTCAATTTAATTAGAAATTATGGCTTGTTTTTTAGTATAATAAATTAAATTATTATTTAATTATGTACGTAATATTGAACTAATAATTTTAATTTACCAAAACTAATTTTAATTTAAATCTAAGCTAGCTTTTTAATTCAAATCAAAGTCAATTATAATTTAAAAATTCAATTTTAATTTTAGTTAAATTTGTAACGATGCGCCCCTAAGACAGCATCGTCCCGGCAACCACCCGCCGGACACCGCCCGACCGACCATCCGTCGGGCGAGAACAGGGCGCGGTGCGCCCGCACCTTTTTTTTAAAACACTCCACCGGCCCCGGGTGCGCGGGCAAAACGCGGCACCGGGGCCTTCGCCTCGCGCGGCGCCGACGAGCGCCGAAGGGAGCCGAGCCGCGCCGAAGGCAAGCGCGCGTCCGCACGCCCCACTCAGCGCGCCTGACGATAGGCCTCCCTCCCGCCGGGCCCGTCGAACCGGGGTATATAAGCCGCCGCTCCGGCGAGAGAAGACACTTCGTCTCCGCTCCAGCAGTCCGCTGTTCCGACGAAGCCTACCCGACCGATTCCTAGGCGACACACCAACGAGGTCCGGAGCTCCGGGTCTCGACCGAGTGCTCTCGGGTGTCCCCGACTCCTTACCTGTTCCTCCTGACGGCACGGTTACACGGGGTCGAGCACGCTCGGCCTCGCAACGAGGGCTCTCGTTGCCGGCACGCCACAAGATTGCATTATCCTATCGCGTTCCGTCCCCATACCGCGTCTCGCAGCAATATTGCCGATTGTATATACCGCGTTAATAACTGTATATCCTATCGTGGCACTATTTCGATTATACGGCCCGCGTTCCGTCTACTTACCGCGTCCGTCGACCGCGTTACGTCGATTATACGTCCCGCGCTCCGTCCACATACCGCGTTCCGTCTACCGCGTTACCGCGTCTCGCAGCACTATTGCCGATTGTATATACCGCGTTCATTTTGTAATAACCGTATATATCGCCGATTGTATATACCGCGTTCATTTTGTAATAACTGTATATTCTACTGCGTCGAGTGCATCCGCACTCCCCTCCGATTATAGCTGTATATTCTAAAACCAATAAACCAATTCGTGTACTTGTATTCTGATTGCTGTCTCTGGGCCTTCTCTCGAACCCCGCGTCCGACGAGCTAGTCCGCGTTCGAATCCAAAGATAGGCCGTTACAAATTTTAATTTTAATTTTAGTTGAATTAAATTTCAATTTTTTAATTAAAATGATATAATAAATAAGCAATCTTTAATACACATTTGCTTAAAAATTAAAAGATATACCTTTTCTTAAATCTTGAATATACTTATATATTGTCTGAGTAGAGAAGTTACACCTTCGAAAATATCTTGACGAAGAAGCTCAAAAGCTTCCTGTAGCTGAAAATAAAAAAAATATATATTGATAATTTTTCATAAAATATTATAAGTAATTAAAATGATATAATAAATAAGCAATCTTTAATACACATTTGCTTAAAAATTAAAAGATATACCTTTCCTTAAATCTTGAGTATACTTATATATTGTCTGAGTAGAGAAGTTACACCTTCGAAAATATCTTGACGAAGAAGCTCAAAAGCTTCCAGTAGCTGAAAAATAAAAAATATATACATATATTAATAATTTTTCATAAAATATTATAAGTACATAAAATAGAGGGGGCTCCGTTTGCCTACATTCCCGATTGCCAACAGCTTCGTTTGCCTACAACATTTTGCCTACAGCTTCGATTGCCGACATTCCCGATTGCCTACAGAGCGATTGCCTACAAGCATTATTGCGCACATGTAATAGTTAAAAATACGAACGCACGTTTGCGCACATGGCCAAACACATAGCACACATGACATTATTGCGCACATACACATTGCACACATAATATTATTGCGCACATAAAATAAGAAAATCATATTAGCACATTGCACACATAACGTATTGCACACATACACTTTGCACACATAACATTATTGCGCACATACACTTTGCACACATGACATTATTGCGCACATAAAATAAGAAAATCATATTAGCACATTGCACACATAACGTATTGCGCACATACACTTTGCACACATAACATTATTGCGCATATACACTTTGCACACATAACATTATTGCGCACATACACATTGCACACATAACATTATTGCTCACATAAAATAAGAAAATTATTTTAACACATTGTACACATAACGTTATTGCACACATACACTTTGCACACATAACATTATTGCGCACATACACTTTGCACATATGACATTATTGCGCACATACACATTGCACACATAATATTATTGCGCACATAAAATAAGAAAATCATGTTAGCACATTGCACACATAACGTATTGCACACATACACTTTGCACACATAACATTATTGCGCACATACACTTTGCACACATGACATTATTGCGCACATAAAATAAGAAAATCATATTAGCACATTGCACACATAACGTATTGCGCACATACACTTTGCACACATAACATTATTGCGCATATACACTTTGCACACATAACATTATTGCGCACATACACATTGCACACATAATATTATTGCGCACATAAAATAAGAAAAACGAAAAATGGTAAATCTGAAGAATAGTGGCCTCCTCACCGATTTCGTTGCGGATGCTCAGTGGCTGCACGCGCATGCAAAAGTGCGCGAATTTGAAACGTATGTATACTTATAATGCATATCACTTACAATTAGCTTTCAATGGTGAACATATCTTATATAACATATCAAAGTACATGCGTGGGCGGGGGGGGGCTTCGCCCCCCCCCCTGCACCCTCCCCATTGTGTGAGTAAACCTAGAGGTGTGGGCGGGGGGGGCTCCCGCCCCCCCCCCTGCACCCCCCCTGCGCACTGGGCGGTGTGGGTTGGGTTGATGGGTGGGCAGGGGGGGGCTTCGCCCCCCCCCGCACCCCCCCCATGGACACGCCTTCGGCGTGCCCGAGTAGGCAATGTATTTCGCTTCAAGCGTGAGCGGGGGGGCTTCGCCCCCCCTGCACCCCCCCCATGCACGTGAACCTCGCTTTGTAACTTATAATTTATAAAGCCCGTATTCATATTTAGTTTTATAGAAGTTAGCCTTACAATTGAGGCTTATGTCTGCACCATTATGTTCCCACGCTGCCTCTTAAGCCTTGTGTCCACGATGCTAGAATTGCGTCCGAGTTTCGGTTTAAGCCAATGAAACTGCTGCTTTTCTGTAAGAGCTGCAAGTTGATTGGCTTAAACCGAAACTCGGACGCAATAACGTCATGTGTGCAATGTGTATGTGCGCAATACGTTATGTGTGCAATGTGCTAATATGATTTTCTTATTTTATGTGCGCAATAATTTTATGTT
>JASTWL010001956.1:0-13520 GCA_035220575.1 Temnothorax rugatulus | reverse complement strand
GCGGAGTTTGTTAGTTTGACAGAGTTTGTTTGGCGGAGTTAGTTTGGCAGAGTTTGTTAGTTTGGCGGAGTGAGTTTAGGTTTGGCGGAGTTTGATAGTTTGGCAGAGTTTGTTTGGCGGAGTTAGTTTGGCAGAGTTAGTTTGGCAGAGTGAGTTAGTTTGGTAGAGTGAGTTTAGTTTGGCGGAGTTTGTTAGTTTGACAGAGTTTGTTTGGCGGAGTTAGTTTGGCAGAGTTTGTTTGGCAGAGTGAGTTAGTTTGGCAGAGTTTGTTTGGCAGAGTGAGTTAGTTTGGCAGAGTTTGTTAGTTTTGCAGAGTTAGTTTGGTAGAGTGAGTTTAGTTTGGCGGAGTTTGTTAGTTGACAGAGTTTGTTTGACGGAGTTAGTTTGGCAGAGTTTGTTTGGCAGAGTGAGTTAGTTTGGTAGAGTGAGTTAGTTTGGCGGAGTTTGTTAGTTTGACAGAGTTGTTTGGCGGAGTTAGTTTGGCAGAGTTAGTTTGGCAGAGTGAGTTAGTTTGGCAGAGTTTGTTTGGCAGAGTGAGTTAGTTTGGCAGAGTTTGTTAGTTTGGCAGAGTGAGTTAGTTTGGTAGAGTTTGTTAGTTTGGCAGAGTTTGTTTGGCAGAGTTTGTTAGTTTGGCGGAGTGAGTTTAGTTTGGCGGAGTTTGATAGTTTGGCAGAGTTTGTTTGGCGGAGTTAGTTTGGCAGAGTTAGTTTGGCAGAGTGAGTTAGTTTGGTAGAGTGAGTTTAGTTTCGCGGAGTTTGTTAGTTTGACAGAGTTTGTTTGGCGGAGTTAGTTTGGCGGAGTTAGTTTGGCAGAGTTTGTTTGGCAGAGTGAGTTAGTTTGGCAGAGTTAGTTTGGCAGAGTTTGTTTGGCAGAGTGAGTTAGTTTGGCAGAGTTTGTTAGTTTGGCAGAGTTAGTTTGGCAGAGTGTGTTAGTTTGGTAGAGTGAGTTTAGTTTGGCGGAGTTTGATAGTTTGGCAGAGTTTGTTTGGCGGAGTTAGTTTGGCAGAGTTTGTTTGGCAGAGTTTGTTAGTTTGGCGGAGTGAGTTTAGTTTGGCGGAGTTTGATAGTTTGGCAGAGTTTGTTTGGCGGAGTTAGTTTGGCAGAGTTTGTTTGGCAGAGTGAGTTAGTTTGGCAGAGTTTGTTAGTTTGGCAGAGTTAGTTTGGCAGAGTGTGTTAGTTTGGTAGAGTGAGTTTAGTTTGGCGGAGTTTGTTAGTTTGACAGAGTTTGTTTGGCGGAGTTAGTTTGGCAGAGTTTGTTTGGCAGAGTTTGTTAGTTTGGCGGAGTGAGTTTAGTTTGGCGGAGTTTGATAGTTTGGCAGAGTTTGTTTGGCGGAGTTAGTTTGGCAGAGTTAGTTTGGCAGAGTGAGTTAGTTTGGTAGAGTGAGTTTAGTTTGGCGGAGTTTGATAGTTTGGCAGAGTTTGTTTGGCGGAGTTAGTTTGACAGAGTTTGTTTGGCAGAGTGAGTTAGTTTGGCAGAGTTTGTTTGGCAGAGTGAGTTAGTTTGGCAGAGTTTGTTAGTTTGGCAGAGTTAGTTTGGCAGAGTGTGTTAGTTTGGTAGAGTGAGTTTAGTTTGGCGGAGTTTGTTAGTTTGACAGAGTTTGTTTGGCGGAGTTAGTTTGGCAGAGTTTGTTTGGCAGAGTTTGTTAGTTTGGCGGAGTGAGTTTAGTTTGGCGGAGTTTGATAGTTTGGCAGAGTTTGTTTGGCGGAGTTAGTTTGGCAGAGTTTGTTTGGCAGAGTTTGTTAGTTTGGCGGAGTGAGTTTAGTTTGGCGGAGTATGATAGTTTGGCAGAGTTTGTTTGGCGGAGTTAGTTTGGCAGAGTTAGTTTGGCAGAGTGAGTTAGTTTGGTAGAGTGAGTTTAGTTTGGCGGAGTTTGATAGTTTGGCAGAGTTTGTTTGGCGGAGTTTGTTAGTTTGACAGAGTTTGTTTGGCGGAGTTAGTTTGGCAGAGTTTGTTTGGCAGAGTTAGTTTGGCAGAGTGTGTTAGTTTGGTAGAGTGAGTTTAGTTTGGCGGAGTTTGTTAGTTTGACAGAGTTTGTTTGGCGGAGTTAGTTTGGCGGAGTTAGTTTGGCAGAGTTTGTTTGGCAGAGTGAGTTAGTTTGGCAGAGTTAGTTTGGCAGAGTTTGTTTGGCAGAGTGAGTTAGTTTGGCAGAGTTTGTTAGTTTGGCAGAGTTAGTTTGGCAGAGTGTGTTAGTTTGGTAGAGTGAGTTTAGTTTGGCGGAGTTTGATAGTTTGGCAGAGTTTGTTTGGCAGAGTGAGTTAGTTTGGCAGAGTTTGTTTGGCAGAGTGAGTTAGTTTGGCAGAGTTTGTTAGTTTGGCAGAGTTAGTTTGGCAGAGTGTGTTAGTTTGGTAGAGTGAGTTTAGTTTGGCGGAGTTTGTTAGTTTGACAGAGTTTGTTTGGCGGAGTTAGTTTGGCAGAGTTTGTTTGGCAGAGTTTGTTAGTTTGGCGGAGTGAGTTTAGTTTGGCGGAGTTTGATAGTTTAGCAGAGTTTGTTTGGCGGAGTTAGTTTGGCAGAGTTAGTTTGGCAGAGTGAGTTAGTTTGGTAGAGTGAGTTTAGTTTGGCGGAGTTTGATAGTTTGGCAGAGTTTGTTTGGCGGAGTTAGTTTGACAGAGTTTGTTTGGCAGAGTGAGTTAGTTTGGCAGAGTTTGTTTGGCAGAGTGAGTTAGTTTGGCAGAGTTTGTTAGTTTGGCAGAGTTAGTTTGGCAGAGTGTGTTAGTTTGGTAGAGTGAGTTAGTTTGGCGGAGTTTGTTAGTTTGACAGAGTTTGTTTGGCGGAGTTAGTTTGGCAGAGTTTGTTTGGCAGAGTTTGTTAGTTTGGCGGAGTGAGTTTAGTTTGGCGGAGTTTGATAGTTTGGCAGAGTTTGTTTGGCGGAGTTAGTTTGGCAGAGTTAGTTTGGCAGAGTGAGTTAGTTTGGTAGAGTGAGTTTAGTTTGGCGGAGTTTGTTAGTTTGACAGAGTTTGTTTGGCGGAGTTAGTTTGGCAGAGTTTGTTTGGCAGAGTGAGTTAGTTTGGCAGAGTTTGTTTGGCAGAGTGAGTTAGTTTGGCAGAGTTTGTTAGTTTGGCAGAGTTAGTTTGGCAGAGTGTGTTAGTTTGGTAGAGTGAGTTTAGTTTGGCGGAGTTTGTTAGTTTGACAGAGTTTGTTTGGCGGAGTTAGTTTGGCAGAGTTAGTTTGGCAGAGTGAGTTAGTTTGGCAGAGTTTGTTTGACAGAGTGAGTTAGTTTGGCAGAGTTTGTTAGTTTGGCAGAGTTAGTTTGGCAGAGTGAGTTAGTTTGGTAGAGTTTGTTAGTTTGGCAGAGTTTGTTTGGCAGAGTTTGTTAGTTTGGCGGAGTGAGTTTAGTTTGGCGGAGTTTGATAGTTTGGCAGAGTTTGTTTGGCGGAGTTAGTTTGGCAGAGTTAGTTTGGCAGAGTGAGTTAGTTTGGTAGAGTGAGTTTAGTTTGGCGGAGTTTGTTAGTTTGACAGAGTTTGTTTGGCGGAGTTAGTTTGGCGGAGTTAGTTTTGGCAGAGTTTGTTTGGCAGAGTGAATTAGTTTGGCAGAGTTTGTTTGGCAGAGTGAGTTTGGCAGAGTGTGTTAGATTGGTAGAGTGAGTTTAGTTGGGCGGAGTTGATAGTTTGGCAGAGTTTGTTTGGCGGAGTTAGTTTGGCAGAGTTTGTTTGGCAGAGTGAGTTAGTTTGGCAGAGTTTGTTAGTTTGGCAGAGTTAGTTTGGCAGAGTGTGTTAGTTTGGTAGAGTGAGTTTAGTTTGGCGGAGTTTGTTAGTTTGACAGAGTTTGTTTGGCGGAGTTAGTTTGGCAGAGTTAGTTTGGCAGAGTGTGTTAGTTTGGTAGAGTGAGTTTAGTTTGGCGGAGTTTGTTAGTTTGACAGAGTTTGTTTGGCGGAGTTAGTTTGGCAGAGTTTGTTTGGCAGAGTGAGTTAGTTTGGCAGAGTTTGTTTGACAGAGTGAGTTAGTTTGGCAGAGTTTGTTAGTTTGGCAGAGTTAGTTTGGCAGAGTGAGTTAGTTTGGTAGAGTTTGTTAGTTTGGCAGAGTTTGTTTGGCAGAGTTTGTTAGTTTGGCGGAGTGAGTTTAGTTTGGCGGAGTTTGATAGTTTGGCAGAGTTTGTTTGGCGGAGTTAGTTTGGCAGAGTTAGTTTGGCAGAGTGAGTTAGTTTGGTAGAGTGAGTTTAGTTTGGCGGAGTTTGTTAGTTTGACAGAGTTTGTTTGGCGGAGTTAGTTTGGCGGAGTTAGTTTGGCAGAGTTTGTTTGGCAGAGTGAGTTAGTTTGGCAGAGTTTGTTTGGCAGAGTTAGTTTGGCAGAGTGTGTTAGTTTGGTAGAGTGAGTTTAGTTTGGCGGAGTTTGTTAGTTTGGCAGAGTTTGTTAGTTTGGCAGAGTTAGTTTGGCAGAGTGTGTTAGTTTGGTAGAGTGAGTTTAGTTTGGCGGAGTTTGTTAGTTTGACAGAGTTTGTTTGGCGGAGTTAGTTTGGCAGAGTTAGTTTGGCAGAGTGTGTTAGTTTGGTAGAGTGAGTTTAGTTTGGCGGAGTTTGTTAGTTTGACAGAGTTTGTTTGGCGGAGTTAGTTTGGCAGAGTTTGTTTGGCAGAGTGAGTTAGTTTGGCAGAGTTTGTTTGACAGAGTGAGTTAGTTTGGCAGAGTTTGTTAGTTTGGCAGAGTTAGTTTGGCAGAGTGTGTTAGTTTGGTAGAGTGAGTTTAGTTTGGCGGAGTTTGTTAGTTTGACAGAGTTTGTTTGGCGGAGTTAGTTTGGCAGAGTTTGTTTGGCAGAGTTTGTTAGTTTGGCGGAGTGAGTTTAGTTTGGCGGAGTTTGATAGTTTGGCAGAGTTTGTTTGGCGGAGTTAGTTTGGCAGAGTTAGTTTGGCAGAGTGAGTTAGTTTGGTAGAGTGAGTTTAGTTTGGCGGAGTTTGTTAGTTTGACAGAGTTTGTTTGGCGGAGTTAGTTTGGCAGAGTTTGTTTGGCAGAGTGAGTTAGTTTGGCAGAGTTTGTTTGGCAGAGTGAGTTAGTTTGGCAGAGTTTGTTAGTTTGGCAGAGTTAGTTTGGCAGAGTGTGTTAGTTTGGTAGAGTGAGTTTAGTTTGGCGGAGTTTGTTAGTTTGACAGAGTTTGTTTGGCGGAGTTAGTTTGGCAGAGTTAGTTTGGCAGAGTGAGTTAGTTTGGCAGAGTTTGTTTGACAGAGTGAGTTAGTTTGGCAGAGTTTGTTAGTTTGGCAGAGTGAGTTAGTTTGGTAGAGTTTGTTAGTTTGGCAGAGTTTGTTTGGCAGAGTTTGTTAGTTTGGCGGAGTGAGTTTAGTTTGGCGGAGTTTGATAGTTTGGCAGAGTTTGTTTGGCGGAGTTAGTTTGGCAGAGTTAGTTTGGCAGAGTGAGTTAGTTTGGTAGAGTGAGTTTAGTTTCGCGGAGTTTGTTAGTTTGACAGAGTTTGTTTGGCGGAGTTAGTTTGGCGGAGTTAGTTTGGCAGAGTTTGTTTGGCAGAGTGAGTTAGTTTGGCAGAGTTTGTTTGGCAGAGTGAGTTAGTTGGCCAGAGTTTGTTAGTTTGGCAGAGTTAGTTTGGCAGAGGTGTTAGATTGGTAGAGTGAGTTTAGTTGGGCGGAGTTTGATAGTTTGGCAGAGTTTGTTTGGCGAGTTAGTTTGGCCAGAGTTTGTTTGGCAGCCGTGAGTTGGCAGAGTGTGTTAGTTTGGTAGAGTGAGTTTAGTTGGCGGAGTTTGTTAGTTTGACAGAGTTTGTTTGGCGAGAGTTAGTTGGCAGAGTTAGTTTGGCAGAGTGGTGTTAGTGGTAGTAGTGAGTTTAGTTTGGTCGGAGTTTGTTAGTTTGACAGAGTTTGTTTGGCGGAGTTAGTTTGGCAGAGTTTGTTTGCAGAGTGAGTTAGTTTGGCAGAGTTAGTTTGGCAGAGTGAGTTAGTTTGGTAGAGTGAGTTTAGTTTGGCGGAGTTTGTTAGTTTGACAGAGTTTGTTTGGCGGAGTTAGTTTGGCAGAGTTTGTTTGGCAGAGTGAGTTAGTTTGGCAGAGTTTGTTAGTTTGGCAGAGTTAGTTTGGCAGAGTGTGTTTGGCAGAGTGAGTTAGTTTGGCAGAGTTTGTTAGTTTGGCAGAGTTAGTTTGGCAGAGTGTGTTAGTTTGGTAGAGTGAGTTTAGTTTGGCGGAGTTTGTTAGTTTGACAGAGTTTGTTTGGCGGAGTTAGTTTGGCAGAGTTTGTTTGGCAGAGTTTGTTAGTTTGGCGGAGTGAGTTTAGTTTGGCGGAGTTTGATAGTTTGGCAGAGTTTGTTTGGCGGAGTTAGTTTGGCAGAGTTAGTTTGGCAGAGTGAGTTAGTTTGGTAGAGTGAGTTTAGTTTGGCGGAGTTTGATAGTTTGGCAGAGTTTGTTTGGCGGAGTTAGTTTGGCAGAGTTTGTTTGGCAGAGTGAGTTAGTTTGGCAGAGTTTGTTTGGCAGAGTGAGTTAGTTTGGCAGAGTTTGTTAGTTTGGCAGAGTTAGTTTGGCAGAGTGTGTTAGTTTGGTAGAGTGAGTTTAGTTTGGCGGAGTTTGTTAGTTTGACAGAGTTTGTTTGGCGGAGTTAGTTTGGCAGAGATTGTTTGGCAGAGTTTGTTAGTTTGGCGGAGTGAGTTTAGTTTGGCGGAGTTTGATAGTTTGGCAGAGTTTGTTTGGCAGAGTTAGTTTGGCAGAGTTTGTTAGTTTGGCGGAGTGAGTTTAGTTTGGCGGAGTTTGATAGTTTGGCAGAGTTTGTTTGGCGGAGTTAGTTTGGCAGAGTTAGTTTGGCAGAGTGAGTTAGTTTGGTAGAGTGAGTTTTGTTTGGCGGAGTTTGTTAGTTTGGCAGAGTTTGTTTGGCGGAGTTAGTTTGGCAGAGTTTGTTTGGCAGAGTGAGTTAGTTTGGCAGAGTTTGTTTGGCAGAGTGAGTTAGTTTGGCAGAGTTTGTTAGTTTGGCAGAGTTAGTTTGGCAGAGTGTGTTAGTTTGGTAGAGTGAGTTTAGTTTGGCGGAGTTTGTTAGTTTGACAGAGTTTGTTTGGCGGAGTTAGTTTGGCAGAGTTTGTTAGTTTGGCGGAGTGAGTTTAGTTTGGCGGAGTTTGATAGTTTGGCAGAGTTTGTTTGGCGGAGTTAGTTTGGCAGAGTTAGTTTGGCAGAGTGAGTTAGTTTGGTAGAGTGAGTTTAGTTTGGCGGAGTTTGTTAGTTTGACAGAGTTTGTTTGGCGGAGTTAGTTTGGCAGAGTTTGTTTGGCAGAGTGAGTTAGTTTGGCAGAGTTTGTTTGGCAGAGTGAGTTAGTTTGGCAGAGTTTGTTAGTTTGGCAGAGTTAGTTTGGCAGAGTGTGTTAGTTTGATAGAGTGAGTTTAGTTTGGCGGAGTTTGTTAGTTTGACAGAGTTTGTTTGGCGGAGTTAGTTTGGCAGAGTTGGTTTGGCAGAGTGAGTTAGTTTGGTAGAGTGAGTTTAGTTTGGCGGAGTTTGTTAGTTTGACAGAGTTTGTTTGGCGGAGTTAGTTTGGCAGAGTTTGTTTGGCAGAGTGAGTTAGTTTGGCAGAGTTTGTTTGGCAGAGTGAGTTAGTTTGGCAGAGTTTGTTAGTTTGGCAGAGTTAGTTTGGCAGAGTGTGTTAGTTTGGTAGAGTGAGTTTAGTTTGGCGGAGTTTGTTAGTTTGACAGAGTTTGTTTGGCGGAGTTAGTTTGGCAGAGTTTGTTTGGCAGAGTGAGTTAGTTTGGTAGAGTGAGTTTAGTTTGGCGGAGTTTGTTAGTTTGACAGAGTTTGTTTGGCGGAGTTAGTTTGGCAGAGTTTGTTTGGCAGAGTGAGTTAGTTTGGCAGAGTTTGTTTGGCAGAGTGAGTTAGTTTGGCAGAGTTTGTTAGTTTGGCAGAGTTAGTTTGGCAGAGTGTGTTAGTTTGGTAGAGTGAGTTTAGTTTGGCGGAGTTTGTTAGTTTGACAGAGTTTGTTTGGCGGAGTTAGTTTGGCAGAGTTAGTTTGGCAGAGTGAGTTAGTTTGGCAGAGTTTGTTTGACAGAGTGAGTTAGTTTGGCAGAGTTTGTTAGTTTGGCAGAGTGAGTTAGTTTGGTAGAGTTTGTTAGTTTGGCAGAGTTTGTTTGGCAGAGTTTGTTAGTTTGGCGGAGTGAGTTTAGTTTGGCGGAGTTTGATAGTTTGGCAGAGTTTGTTTGGCGGAGTTAGTTTGGCAGAGTTAGTTTGGCAGAGTGAGTTAGTTTGGTAGAGTGAGTTTAGTTTCGCGGAGTTTGTTAGTTTGACAGAGTTTGTTTGGCGGAGTTAGTTTGGCGGAGTTAGTTTGGCAGAGTTTGTTTGGCAGAGTGAGTTAGTTTGGCAGAGTTAGTTTGGCAGAGTTTGTTTGGCAGAGTGAGTTAGTTTGGCAGAGTTTGTTAGTTTGGCAGAGTTAGTTTGGCAGAGTGTGTTAGTTTGGTAGAGTGAGTTTAGTTTGGCGGAGTTTGATAGTTTGGCAGAGTTTGTTTGGCGGAGTTAGTTTGGCAAAGTTTGTTTGGCAGAGTGAGTTAGTTTGGCAGAGTTTGTTTGGCAGAGTGAGTTAGTTTGGCAGAGTTTGTTAGTTTGGCAGAGTGAGTTAGTTTGGTAGAGTTTGTTAGTTTGGCAGAGTTTGTTTGGCAGAGTTTGTTAGTTTGGCGGAGTGAGTTTAGTTTGGCGGAGTTTGATAGTTTGGCAGAGTTTGTTTGGCGGAGTTAGTTTGGCAGAGTTAGTTTGGCAGAGTGAGTTAGTTTGGTAGAGTGAGTTTAGTTTGGCGGAGTTTGTTAGTTTGACAGAGTTTGTTTGGCGGAGTTAGTTTGGCAGAGTTTGTTTGGCAGAGTGAGTTAGTTTGGCAGAGTTTGTTTGGCAGAGTGAGTTAGTTTGGCAGAGTTTGTTAGTTTGGCAGAGTTAGTTTGGCAGAGTGTGTTAGTTTGGTAGAGTGAGTTTAGTTTGGCGGAGTTTGTTAGTTTGACAGAGTTTGTTTGGCGGAGTTAGTTTGGCAGAGTTTGTTTGGCAGAGTGAGTTAGTTTGGCAGAGTTTGTTTGACAGAGTGAGTTAGTTTGGCAGAGTTTGTTAGTTTGGCAGAGTTAGTTTGGCAGAGTGAGTTAGTTTGGTAGAGTTTGTTAGTTTGGCAGAGTTTGTTTGGCAGAGTTTGTTAGTTTGGCGGAGTGAGTTTAGTTTGGCGGAGTTTGATAGTTTGGCAGAGTTTGTTTGGCGGAGTTAGTTTGGCAGAGTTAGTTTGGCAGAGTGAGTTAGTTTGGTAGAGTGAGTTTAGTTTGGCGGAGTTTGTTAGTTTGACAGAGTTTGTTTGGCGGAGTTAGTTTGGCGGAGTTAGTTTGGCAGAGTTTGTTTGGCAGAGTGAGTTAGTTTGGCAGAGTTTGTTTGGCAGAGTGAGTTAGTTTGGCAGAGTTTGTTAGTTTGGCAGAGTTAGTTTGGCAGAGTGTGTTAGTTTGGTAGAGTGAGTTTAGTTTGGCGGAGTTTGTTAGTTTGGCAGAGTTTGTTTGGCGGAGTTAGTTTGGCAGAGTTTGTTTGGCAGAGTGAGTTAGTTTGGCAGAGTTTGTTAGTTTGGCAGAGTTAGTTTGGCAGAGTGTGTTAGTTTGGTAGAGTGAGTTTAGTTTGGCGGAGTTTGTTAGTTTGACAGAGTTTGTTTGGCGGAGTTAGTTTGGCAGAGTTAGTTTGGCAGAGTGTGTTAGTTTGGTAGAGTGAGTTTAGTTTGGCGGAGTTTGTTAGTTTGACAGAGTTTGTTTGGCGGAGTTAGTTTGGCAGAGTTTGTTTGGCAGAGTGAGTTAGTTTGGCAGAGTTAGTTTGGCAGAGTGAGTTAGTTTGGTAGAGTGAGTTTAGTTTAGCGGAGTTTGTTAGTTTGACAGAGTTTGTTTGGCGGAGTTAGTTTGGCAGAGTTTGTTTGACAGAGTGAGTTAGTTTGGCAGAGTTTGTTAGTTTGGCAGAGTTAGTTTGGCAGAGTGTGTTAGTTTGGTAGAGTGAGTTTAGTTTGGCGGAGTTTGTTAGTTTGACAGAGTTTGTTTGGCGGAGTTAGTTTGGCAGAGTTTGTTTGGCAGAGTTTGTTAGTTTGGCGGAGTGAGTTTAGTTTGGCGGAGTTTGATAGTTTGGCAGAGTTTGTTTGGCGGAGTTAGTTTGGCAGAGTTAGTTTGGCAGAGTGAGTTAGTTTGGTAGAGTGAGTTTAGTTTGGCGGAGTTTGATAGTTTGGCAGAGTTTGTTTGGCGGAGTTAGTTTGGCAGAGTTTGTTTGGCAGAGTGAGTTAGTTTGGCAGAGTTTGTTTGGCAGAGTGAGTTAGTTTGGCAGAGTTTGTTAGTTTGGCAGAGTTAGTTTGGCAGAGTGTGTTAGTTTGGTAGAGTGAGTTTAGTTTGGCGGAGTTTGTTAGTTTGACAGAGTTTGTTTGGCGGAGTTAGTTTGGCAGAGTTTGTTTGGCAGAGTTTGTTAGTTTGGCGGAGTGAGTTTAGTTTGGCGGAGTTTGATAGTTTGGCAGAGTTTGTTTGGCAGAGTTAGTTTGGCAGAGTTTGTTAGTTTGGCGGAGTGAGTTTAGTTTGGCGGAGTTTGATAGTTTGGCAGAGTTTGTTTGGCGGAGTTAGTTTGGCAGAGTTAGTTTGGCAGAGTGAGTTAGTTTGGTAGAGTGAGTTTAGTTTGGCGGAGTTTGATAGTTTGGCAGAGTTTGTTTGGCGGAGTTAGTTTGGCAGAGTTTGTTTGGCAGAGTGAGTTAGTTTGGCAGAGTTTGTTTGGCAGAGTTTGTTTGGCAGAGTGAGTTAGTTTGGCAGAGTTTGTTAGTTTGGCAGAGTTTGTTAGTTTGGCAGAGTTAGTTTGGCAGAGTGTGTTTAGTTTGGCGGAGTTTGTTAGTTTGACAGAGTTTGTTTGGCGGAGTTAGTTTGGCAGAGTTTGTTAGTTTGGCGGAGTGAGTTTAGTTTGGCGGAGTTTGATAGTTTGGCAGAGTTTGTTTGGCGGAGTTAGTTTGGCAGAGTTAGTTTGGCAGAGTGAGTTAGTTTGGTAGAGTGAGTTTAGTTTGGCGGAGTTTGTTAGTTTGACAGAGTTTGTTTGGCGGAGTTAGTTTGGCAGAGTTTGTTTGGCAGAGTGAGTTAGTTTGGCAGAGTTTGTTTGGCAGAGTGAGTTAGTTTGGCAGAGTTTGTTAGTTTGGCAGAGTTAGTTTGGTAGAGTGAGTTTAGTTTGGCGGAGTTTGTTAGTTTGACAGAGTTTGTTTGACGGAGTTAGTTTGGCAGAGTTTGTTTGGCAGAGTGAGTTAGTTTGGTAGAGTGAGTTTAGTTTGGCGGAGTTTGTTAGTTTGACAGAGTTTGTTTGGCGGAGTTAGTTTGGCAGAGTTTGTTTGGCAGAGTGAGTTAGTTTGGCAGAGTTTGTTTGGCAGAGTGAGTTAGTTTGGCAGAGTTTGTTAGTTTGGCAGAGTTAGTTTGGCAGAGTGTGTTAGTTTGGTAGAGTGAGTTTAGTTTGGCGGAGTTTGTTAGTTTGACAGAGTTTGTTTGGCGGAGTTAGTTTGGCAGAGTTTGTTTGGCAGAGTGAGTTAGTTTGGTAGAGTGAGTTTAGTTTGGCGGAGTTTGTTAGTTTGACAGAGTTTGTTTGGCGGAGTTAGTTTGGCAGAGTTTGTTTGGCAGAGTGAGTTAGTTTGGCAGAGTTTGTTTGGCAGAGTGAGTTAGTTTGGCAGAGTTTGTTAGTTTGGCAGAGTTAGTTTGGCAGAGTGTGTTAGTTTGGTAGAGTGAGTTTAGTTTGGCGGAGTTTGTTAGTTTGACAGAGTTTGTTTGGCGGAGTTAGTTTGGCAGAGTTAGTTTGGCAGAGTGAGTTAGTTTGGCAGAGTTTGTTTGACAGAGTGAGTTAGTTTGGCAGAGTTTGTTAGTTTGGCAGAGTGAGTTAGTTTGGTAGAGTTTGTTAGTTTGGCAGAGTTTGTTTGGCAGAGTTTGTTAGTTTGGCGGAGTGAGTTTAGTTTGGCGGAGTTTGATAGTTTGGCAGAGTTTGTTTGGCGGAGTTAGTTTGGCAGAGTTAGTTTGGCAGAGTGAGTTAGTTTGGTAGAGTGAGTTTAGTTTCGCGGAGTTTGTTAGTTTGACAGAGTTTGTTTGGCGGAGTTAGTTTGGCGGAGTTAGTTTGGCAGAGTTTGTTTGGCAGAGTGAGTTAGTTTGGCAGAGTTAGTTTGGCAGAGTTTGTTTGGCAGAGTGAGTTAGTTTGGCAGAGTTTGTTAGTTTGGCAGAGTTAGTTTGGCAGAGTGTGTTAGTTTGGTAGAGTGAGTTTAGTTTGGCGGAGTTTGATAGTTTGGCAGAGTTTGTTTGGCGGAGTTAGTTTGGCAGAGTTTGTTTGGCAGAGTGAGTTAGTTTGGCAGAGTTTGTTTGGCAGAGTGAGTTAGTTTGGCAGAGTTTGTTAGTTTGGCAGAGTTAGTTTGGCAGAGTGTGTTAGTTTGGTAGAGTGAGTTTAGTTTGGCGGAGTTTGTTAATTTGACAGAGTTTGTTTGGCGGAGTTAGTTTGGCAGAGTTTGTTTGGCAGAGTGAGTTAGTTTGGTAGAGTGAGTTTAGTTTGGCGGAGTTTGTTAGTTTGACAGAGTTTGTTTGGCGGAGTTAGTTTGGCAGAGTTTGTTTGGCAGAGTGAGTTAGTTTGGCAGAGTTTGTTTGGCAGAGTGAGTTAGTTTGGCAGAGTTTGTTAGTTTGGCAGAGTTAGTTTGGCAGAGTGTGTTAGTTTGGTAGAGTGAGTTTAGTTTGGCGGAGTTTGTTAGTTTGACAGAGTTTGTTTGGCGGAGTTAGTTTGGCAGAGTTAGTTTGGCAGAGTGAGTTAGTTTGGCAGAGTTTGTTTGACAGAGTGAGTTAGTTTGGCAGAGTTTGTTAGTTTGGCAGAGTGAGTTAGTTTGGTAGAGTTTGTTAGTTTGGCAGAGTTTGTTTGGCAGAGTTTGTTAGTTTGGCGGAGTGAGTTTAGTTTGGCGGAGTTTGATAGTTTGGCAGAGTTTGTTTGGCGGAGTTAGTTTGGCAGAGTTAGTTTGGCAGAGTGAGTTAGTTTGGTAGAGTGAGTTTAGTTTGGCGGAGTTTGTTAGTTTGACAGAGTTTGTTTGGCGGAGTTAGTTTGGCGGAGTTAGTTTGGCAGAGTTTGTTTGGCAGAGTGAGTTAGTTTGGCAGAGTTAGTTTGGCAGAGTTTGTTTGGCAGAGTGAGTTAGTTTGGCAGAGTTTGTTAGTTTGGCAGAGTTAGTTTGGCAGAGTGTGTTAGTTTGGTAGAGTGAGTTTAGTTTGGCGGAGTTTGATAGTTGGCAGAGTTTGTTTGGCGGAGTTAGTTTGGCAGAGTTTGTTTGGCAGAGTTTGTTAGTTTGGCGGAGTGAGTTTAGTTTGGCGGAGTTTGATAGTTTGGCAGAGTTTGTTTGGCGGAGTTAGTTTGGCAGAGTTTGTTTGGCAGAGTGAGTTAGTTTGGCAGAGTTTGTTAGTTTGGCAGAGTTAGTTTGGCAGAGTGTGTTAGTTTGGTAGAGTGAGTTTAGTTTGGCGGAGTTTGTTAGTTTGACAGAGTTTGTTTGGCGGAGTTAGTTTGGCAGAGTTTGTTTGGCAGAGTTTGTTTGGCGGAGTGAGTTTAGTTTGGCGGAGTATGATAGTTTAGGCAGAGTTTGTTTGGCGGAGTTAGTTTGGCAGAGTTAGTTT
>JASTWL010001955.1:0-13533 GCA_035220575.1 Temnothorax rugatulus | reverse complement strand
TTTTTTCAGCAATTATGATAGGTAAGAGATTCATAATACCAAGCGATAACTTAAAATATATTTCTAAGATTTGCAATAAGTATTTAAAAGGGAAAAAAACACAAAAATTTTTACAAAATATGTAAAAATCCTCCGCCTACATGTGTACTGTCTATACATATATATCAGCAAATTACTTCCTTTAGTACTGATACAAGCTTGTATATTTCTCAAACTTTTTTGTTCATAACTTTTAAATATAAGCAATGAGCGACGATTAAGTTATAAGAAAAAGTTACTCAGAGTCATGTCCTTGATAAAATATGTTAAGGTCAAGATCATTGGAAGTGGGTCCCCTATTTGGTATATTTACTACGGACATTTTGAACGCTGTGGACTCTTCTGGTTTCTGAGATACGGCACTTTAAAGTATTGCATTCTTAATATTTTTATTCCTGATTTTCTATGTTTAGTATCTACATTCGTACTACGCAAACACCTTATAGATATGGACTGGCTATAGTTCTGTATTAGAAGCGTCTGGAGGAGGTTAGATAGAGAACCTTCTTTCCTCTCTTTTTTCTCTTTTCGTACTTCCGGACACTTTAGAGAGAGAAGTACGGGACAAGGTGTGCTATGTATTGCCAGTCCATATCTAAGGTCTATAGTACTATGTGTTATTCGTGCTTCTTTGTTGACATTTTTGGCTTGTACGCTACATCTTTTGTCTTAAAAAAAAAGTTAGACCTCGTCTCGCATGTTATTACAGAAGTAATGCTCGCGTAAACGTACGTAGTGTTAGACCGTTGAACATTATTAGTTTGATGGATACGGAATAAGAAGAATATATCTACTACAGATATACATAATATTTGTCTACACGCGTGGAATATTGTATGGAAAATTCTCGAAGAGATTATCTTGATTCATGACTTTAACGCCTGGGTGTCTGAGTTCACCAGCCGGAATTTGAATTTTAATTTACGAAGAAATACAAACATTTATGGTGTGCCTCATCATATATCTTAAGTTCTCCTTGAGAGATCGATTTGTTTTGCTTTATACGCTGTAAGTTTTTCTACTGCTTTGCGCTTGCACTATTTTCTTTTGGTTACTTAGCAATATTATTGCTGTTATTCTTTCGATTATATTTGTGTTATTCATATTTATGTGAGGACTGTGACTAACATATTATGTGTGATAATTTGTGTTTTACATATTTCTTTTATGTGTTCTAGGAATATCGATTATTGTTAAGCATAAAGAGATGGGCGATGTTAATAAAAATGATCGATTATGAAATATCGAAGTTTTAAATAATCGATCATACGTAATCGATTATCCCGCAAGCGAATTAAATAACAATCGATTAATTTGTAAAAGCATCGGGAAAAAATCGATTATTAGTTAATAGATTATTCAATCAACGCCGTAATCGGTCAGGACTGGATATTGCTTGTCCGAATAATATATATTAATTCTTGAGTGACTTTTCTACATACAATTCTTTGCCCTGGTAGACCACACGCAGTTACTAACGAACATAACGCAGTCTCAACCAAAGCCAGAACGATATAATCACACAATTAAATTGATATCAATTTAATTATATTAAAATATACACATAGGATAGGATACTGAGAATATAAAGGAAATGTTGCGAAAAATAACACCCTAGCCAGGATTCGAACCTGGATCTCTCCCCATTCCGTGACGGGCGTCTCACCAATTCGACCACTGAGGCATGTGGTGATCCTGGCTGGGGTGTTATTTTTTGCAACATTTCCTTTATATTCTCAGTATCCTATCCTATGTGTATATTTTAATATAATTAAATTGATATCAATTTAATTGTGTGATTGTATCATTCTAGCTTTGGTTGAGGTTGAGACTGCGTTATGTCCGTTAGTAACAACGCGTGGTCTGCCAGGGCAAAGAATTGTACGTAGAAAGTCACTCGAGAATTAATATACATTATTCGGACAAGCAATATCCAGTCCTGACCGATTACGGCGTTTTCCCCATGTCTGTAAAGTTGGCATATCATTTTCCAGCAGATCAAAAATAAAAGGGAATTCTTGTCGCATGCAGTCGAGTTCTATAGTTCCTGATACTTTTTAGTAATAGTTCTGGTGATTTTACCCAAAAAACAGTCGATTGAAAAAATTATCTGCTAGTTTTCCGTAGCAAAGAGTGAGATGCCGAAGAAATCTCGGAGTTCCGGTTTATATAAAATATTTTTCGAATAGTTCTGAACATACTGAAGCATTTTCTAAAAAGTTCCCGGCACTAGCAATGTTGTATGATTGTTTAAAAAATTAATACCGCTCGAAAACTGAGTATTTAGAGAGAATAGGATGATACGCTGTAGAAAATGCTTCAGTATGCTCAGAACTATTTGAAAAATATTTTAGATAAACCGAAACTGCGACATTTCGTACAGCATATCACTCTATTCTCTCTAAGTACTCGGCTTTCGAGTGGTATTAATTTATTTAAAAAAATCATACAACATTGCTAGTGCCGGGAACTTTTTAGAAAATGCTTCAGTATGTTCAGAACTATTCGAAAAATGTTTTATATAAACCGAAACTCCGAGATTTCTTCGGCATCTCACTCTTTGCTACGGAAAACTAGCAGATAATTTTTTCAATCGACTGTTTTTTGGGTAAAATCACCAGAACTATTACTAAAAAGTATCAGGAACTATAAAACTCGACTGCATGCGACAAGAAACTTTATTTTTGATCTGCTAGAAAATGATATGCCAACTTCACAGACATATGTTTTCCCCTTGATTGCATATCTTACACGGTCATGTATAGTAAGTATAATAACTCATACTTAATAGATTATTATTTAATAAAAAAAATTTTTTTAAGCTTAAATTGAGATCTAACAGTGATTGTCGTAATGCTAATTAGTCTAGTTGCCTAGCTAAACGCCAGTATTGCCAGTAAACGGCTCTCATGAACTCTATTCTATAATTCTACATTCTACAATACAATTCACTTGGCTTTTTATATAATAGCTAATTTGCCGCATTCTCTGGCTCTGGACTTTCTGACTGTAGTATATCTTTGCCTTGGGTGTGCGTTATTGCTACGTCTCCGGAATAAGTCTGGAAAAAATGTAAAAAATGTAAAAAAAATATAAAAAAACAATTTAAATTCCGTATATATCAGGAAACATAATAAATAAGTAAATACGTAATTTATAATATTAGAATTACGTGAATAAGGAAAACAGCCACACTAGATACTGGATACATAACTATTGCATACAGATAATGTAGGACAATAGTAAGGAGAAAAATTAGGATTAGAAGGGTGCATGCATACTAATTATCGACTGTTATTACTATTATTTACTATTATTAATATGTAACATATATGTATAATGTATAATTCCCTGAAATCTTTACGACAAGGAACTAAAAGAAACTTTTTTCAAAAACTACTAGCAACTAAAAGAAACTTTTTTTAAACTGTGCTAAACTAAATGGAACGTTTTATCACAATCGATATATCCATCACATATAAAACCTAACGTTAGTAACGTTATTGCACAAAATTATAATAGTAAAATAAAATAATAGATAATGATGTTTTTTTTTAGTCTAGTCCGCAACTTTCTTCACTAAGTGAACCCAAGAAGAGTAGACTATTTAGTCGCTTTCCACTAAGTCTGCTTCGTAAGTCTGATTTAACAATTCCAGCTTTTGAGAACATGCGCTCTGAAGGTACCGAGGTCGCAACTACAGATAAATAACGCATTGCCACTGTAAAAAGTGTCGGATAGGCGGGTTTAAGCGTTTGCCAATGCTTAAATGGATCTTGATTTCGCAGAATGGGTGGCTGGTTTAAATATTGCTGTAATTCAAGATTCACACCACCAGGCTCATCGACAGATGGTGTAAATAGTGTGCATGAATCGACTAAACTGTCATGAAAAGCCCACACGTTGTACTCATTAGTTTTGCTTTCGGTTTGCGGTTCTAGATGGTCTACTGTATTTGATTCCACGTTATTATTAACAGCGACAGTCTTTACTTGACGGTTAATGTATGATACGGCATCGGCAACATCTTCTGGTGACTGGAAATGCATGCGTTTATATCGCGGGTCCAGAATAGTTGACACCTCAAGTATCTGATATGATTCAATTTCTTCAAAACGTCGTTGGACTTCAGACAAGATGCTGTCTTTGAATGCCTTGCCTTCAACAGTGATAGGAATGCAGTTTTTTATGGTGGCTTCCATGCAGTGAATTAAAGGAATCACCATACTACTAGTTGGATACGAGTCACCACTTATCTCGGTAGTAACAAATTCAATTGGACCTAAAAGTCGTACAGTGTCTTCTAAAATATTGATTTCCTCGCGAGAAAGTGCTCTAGGGGCCGTTGGGCACGTTAAAAGCACAGGATAGATATAATCTTTTAGTTCTAGAAAACGTTCTATCATATAATAAGTTGAATTCCACCGCGTTGGCACATCCTGCTTCAATTTCAATGCCGTACTGTCAGTTTTTCCATCACGTATTTGCAATCGTTTTAGTTCGTCAGATGCCACAACGCTCCGTTTTGTCACAGACACGATAGACTTTACTTTGGCAATAATTTCACCGATACGAGGGCTCAGTTTCATAGCGTCTGGAACTAAGTGGGACACAATATGCGCAATACAAGGCAGGTGCTTTGCACTGCCAAATCCGTCTGTGATTGCTTTCTTCATATTGGCAGCGCTATCAGTGACGACGGCTGTGATACTCCCTACATCTATACCAAATGACTCTATTACAGATATTAATGTCTTTCTGACATAGTTGGCAGTATGACTCTGCATCAGTGGAAAAACACCTATCGTTGCGTTTGACAAGACTAGCTCGTGTCGTAGATAATGAATTGTAACGCCAAGGTAGCTTTGATTGCTCACATCCGTCCAAATATCACACGTTAATGTAAACGTAGAGCTAAGCTTTAGATCTTCTTTAAAACTGTCTTTCAAAAAGTCATACTTAGCATCAATCAGGCGAGTTATGGTTCTTCTGCTAGGAACGGTATATAGCGGGGCTGCTCTATTCATGAGCCGCTTAAAGCCCTTACTGTCCACGATGGATAGCGGTAGATTTTCTGATGTAATCATAAACAGAATATCATTCGTGAGTTTATTTGCTAAAAAACCTCCATCTATAAACAGGGAAAAAAGAAAATATCACGTAGCGCGACTTGAATTTTACTTGATTAGACTTTAAATCTAATAATATCTTACTGACCCTTGAAGGAATTAATTCGTGAAAATGATTCTGTGATCTTAGTTTGAGTTTCTCTCCGTTTAACCTGCAAAAAAGACAACTTTTAAACAGACACATCAAATCAAATCATAAATAATAACATTGATTTTACATTTATTTTAGTTTGAACATTTTTTTATACTAGCATTAAAAAAGTTACCGTAAGAAAATAGTATTATAAGGAAGGCACAAAAGCTACAATACTATCATAGAAGTGAAAAGAAATTATAGTATTGTTCTAAATCACAGTAATGCTATGGAAAGAAAAAGTGCCTCTTCAATATTGTTCCAAAGTTCTTTAATTGTAAGTAATTGCTTCAAATAGTTCAAATTAGATTTTTTCAATCGCTTTGTAGTAAAATTCCAAAGATAAAGCCATGTGATCTATGTTAGTATTTAGTAATTTTTTTTACCTGGCGCCTGTCTTTAAATTTTGAACCCCAGCGTGAGTGCGAAGAGTGCGAAGACTGTGAAGTCGAAGAAAGTTTACTTTGACACTCCATGTCAGTATCTGTTTCACATATTATTGGATCATCAATATTGCTGTCTGATGAATTATCCATCAATGGCGTGCGCCGTCCTGGCATTTTCAATGTAGGGTAAGAGATATTATCAGGTGTTTCTTTATTCAATTCATCCTTCTTCATTGTGTTCTCAGTATTCTCACTCTCAGAATTTTCCGTTGAAATGTTCGATCGTTTAGGCAGCGTTGGTCCCATTGACACCTTTGATTCTGCGTGCATTTTGTGTACATTGTTGTAGTGGTTGTGCATATTTGTTGTATTACCTTTATGTTGTAATACTTTCGTACAAATAATACATTGAGCAGAGGTTGAGTCCACTTTTATAAAATGGTTCCACACATCGCTCTTTGCTCTAGCTTTCTTCGTATTCATGATTTCTGACACTAATCCACAATCGAATTAAAAAGATATCGTAATTATAATTTTGTAAAACTTGTTATATTTTACTTTCTCTATATCAGTACTTACAGCTTACAGCTATATCAATATTTGCAGGTAGAGAGGTAGAGACCGACGTAGACTGTAAAGAGCCTCTAAGAGAAAGAAGCGTTAACAGGTTAGGTCACGTGAATGCGACTCAGATTTACGCCAGTCAATCAAAATTTGCTTATAGGAGCTATATTATCTTAGCCAATCAGAGGGAGGACTGAGAGGACGTTGTCTCTCTCTCTCTCTCTCTCTCTCTCTCTCTCTCTCTCGTAGTTCTATCTAGTGAATTGATAATATACCGACATTACCGACTACCGGTCATAGGTCGATGTCAAGAATCGATTATGTGAACCTTAACATCGAACAATCAATTAATCTAACCTAAACACATCGAATAATCAATCAATCGAAATAAAAGATATCGACCAAAAAATCGATTAATTGTATAAAAAACCATCGTACGCCGATTAATCGTGGCAACATCGCCCATGCACAGAAGACGAAAGCAAGCGTTCAAGTGGTAACGATGATTTTTTCTTATTGCGTGAAAGTAAAAATTATCATTTTCGTAATTCTAGTAATACGCGTAACTTAATTGTAGCGGAGCCTGTATTTTTGCAATTAAAAGTAAACGGAAGAATAATTAATTTTGAAATTGATACCGGAACGTATGAAACAGTAATTTCTAAGAAAATTAAAGACGAAATTTTTGCGAACGAAGTATTAGTTAATCAACATAAATTTATTTTGTTACGACGATCATGCTATAAAACCATTGGGAATGCTAGATAAATTATACTTATCGCTTAACAACAACAAGTATAGATTGGACTGTTTTGTTTTCGAAGGCACGGTACCACCGTTGATTGGTAGACGCTGGTTAAAAATTTTAGGCTTGTGGCCGCTTAAAGATTTTTCAAATAAAATTTTAAAATTAAATTCAGTTGAGGAATCTATACTAAACGAGTTCAGTGTCTTGCTTGGAAAATCCCCGGGATGTTTCAATAAGGGATATTTACAAATACACTTGAAGGACGGCGCTAAGCCCGTTGCCTTGAAAGCAAGACACGTGCCGTATGCGATGAAAACGCTTATCGAAAATGAAATCGATAGGTTAAAAAAATTAAATCATTTAATTCCAGTCGAAGTAAGCGAATGGGCAACCCCCATAGTACCGATTGTAAAAAAAGACAGTTCAATACGAATATGCGGCGATTTTAAGTTAACTTTGAATCCTCACGTAATCATAAATAAAAACCCGCTACCAAAAATCGAGGACGTGTTCGCGAAAATGCAAGGAGGCGACAAATTTACAGAGTTAGACATGCCTCATGCGTACATGCAAGTCTCCGTTGAAAAAGATAGTCAAAAGTACTTGACGATTACGACGCACCAAGGACTGTTTACATACACAAAAATGCCAGAAGGCGTATCGACGTGTCCGGGTGAATTTCAAGAAATAATGGATTCAACATTATAAGGGATTCCGAACGTGATTGCGTATCTTGACAACAATTATATAACCGGCCGAAACGATAAGGAACATTTAAATAATTTAAGGGAAGTTTGCAAACGGATGGAACAATGCGGGTTAAGAATCAACAAAGAAAAATGTAAATTTATGCAAAGTAAAATAGACCTCCTTGGGCACGTAATCGACAAGAACGGCTTACACAAGTCTTATACGAAGGTTAAAGCGATGTTAGAAGCGCCGCGCCCGGAAAATAAAAAACAATTACTGTTAAGAGGGATGTGGATATGCTGGGTTTCACTTGGTAGAATTACGGAAGCACGAAAGCACGTCTTACTCGATCGCTGTATTATTCGCCATCTTGTCTTTTCGACAATTTTTGTTTTTTTACATATAGTGCTGAAAGCACGCCCGCGTTATTCAGGCGGGATATTCGAAATGAAACGAAATAAAACTAAAACCAAACATACTCCCGGCCTTGAAAGAATGTCTTTCAATCTGCTACAATCAATTGATGAATGGACTGCTATATAATTCAAATAATGAGTGGACTGTATTATGCACTAACGCTTGATGACAATTACGAATGTTAGTCAAATAACCAATGACTCTAGAACTTAAATGCTAAACTTAATCATTAACGAACTCTAAATGAACTCTAAATAAACTCTAAAAGAACTCTGAATACTAATGTAAATGCTTAATACTATATCAGTTACAATCTTCAATTGGTAACGGACAAAGTTTCGCGACAGTGATGCGCACGCTGCCATTGGATGTCTTCACCGTGGCCACTCGAACAATTTGGTCTCGTCCCGGATGGATGGAAAGTATGCGACCCAGTCTCCATTTGAACGGGGGAAGATTGTCCTCCTTAATGAGAACTATGGTGCCTTCCAGTAGTGGTTTGAATGGCTTCCTCCATTTAGTACGTTGCTGTAATTCCGCAACGTACTCCTTGCTCCATCTTTGCCAGAAGTGCTGCTGTACGTTTTGTATGAGCTGCCACCTGGACAATCGAGATTCTGGCAAATGCGTGAGATCTGGATCGGCCACCGAGGTTAGAGATTTGCCGATCAGAAAGTGAGCGGGAGTAAGTGGAGTGAGATCATTGGGATCGGTAGACATGGGAGTTAGTGGGCGTGAATTTAGTATCGCCTCTATTTGCGTGAGTAGCGTATAAAATTCTTCGAATGTTAATGTTAAATTGCTTGCAACCCGTTTTAAATGGTGTTTTGCGGATTTTATGCCCGCTTCCCATAAACCCCCAAAGTGAGGAGAGTATGCAGGAATAAACTGCCAGTTAATACCTACTTCATTGATGGATTCGCTAAGTTTTGTTTGCTCTTTCATTAAAAATCGCGCTAACTCATTTAACTCACGATTGGCACCGACAAAATTCGTACCATTATCTGAGTATATGTAGGCCGGTTTGCCTCTTCTAGAAACAAAACGTCTGAGTGCTGCAATGAAAGATTCCGAGGTCATATCAGATATTAACTCTAAGTGTATCGCCTTTGTAGCGAAACAAACGAATAAACCTACGTAACACTTGTACGTTTTGCAACCTCTGCCTTTCCTATCTTTGATCAGAAATGGACCGCCGTAATCTACACCTGTTGTGTGAAAGGGCCCTGCCATAGATACGCGAGCCTTCGGCAACTCGGCCATTAACGTTTGTGCTATCTGCGGCTTGTTTTTGAAGCATTTTATGCACTCATGAACCACCTTTTTTGCAAGATTTCGGCCCCCAATTATCCAAAATCTCTTGCGTATAGAAGTCAAAAGTGCTTGCGGAGCTGCATGTAATAATCGCAGATGTTCATCTATGCCCAGATAACCACGAATGCTAAAATCACGTTTTGAAAAAGCTTGCCAGCAAGGTTTGTTTCAATTTTTGCAGCAATTTTCTGGCAAGTATTTGTCTTGCTTTGTCTTGTCACAAAATTTCGAGCATATTTATGACAAAATGTTTTCATCACATGATGCTGTAAATAACAGAGAAAGACTTGTCCCTAAATTTTATGCAAAGAAGAGCACATAATTATGCTATTAACGATGTAATGTAAACTTTGCGTCAAGAACAGAGCAAGCCTTGCCGTACACGATATGACAACAAATTTGCGGCAAGAACAGAGCAAGCCTTTTGCCGTACACATGACAGCAAATTTGCGGCAAGAACAGAGCAAGCTTTGCCGTACACAATATGACAGCAAAATTGCGGCAAGAACAGAGCAAACTTTGCCGTGCATGATACAACAGTAAAAATTGGTGGCAAGAGCAGGCAGCATGCTTTATATATCGTGCATTGCATGTAGCATGTGATAATTTAAAATTTTATCTTAATTATATAATTTAAATATTTAAAAATTTAATGGAGTCATTTTAATTTTCACTTTTTTTTATTTTTTATTATATCCATTTGAAACTATATAAGTTCTAAACATAAAAAATATTAATATTTACAATAGATATATATATATTATTCTAACAATATAAAAACAACTTAAATAAAAATAAAAAGTTTTTGAGAAGTGTCATAAAGTCCGCCATCATATGTATCATGTCATATCTGTCATATATATGAATCTTCGACCAATCACCTTTGACGTGACGTCACGATACATGACACACAATTATGACGGGCATTTCAACACTTTCAAAAATTTTTTGTTTTTATTATAAGTAGCTTTTATATTGTTATAATATATCTATCATAAATATTAATATTTTTTATAATGTTTTTAGAAGCTATATTGTTGAGGATTTTTTCTGTTTCGTATTTGATTTCCTTTTCTTTCGATAGAGTGAGCCACAGGAATCTTTTCTCTAGGGACATAGTAAATTTTTTAGTTATTACAGACCTCTAGGTTTTTATACAGTTGAGGAAGAGGGCGCGTGTGCGTCGAGTTCAGTTCGGTTAAGCAAGCCAATGTGGCGAGTCGTGTATCAGTATCCGTTTTTACAAGTTGTGGAATGTTACAATAAACTGCTTAATTGTATTCTCGTCTACCCTTCGATATACCCACCAGCGAGTCCTTAACATACTGGCGACCGTGACAGGACTTTCGTTGGTTGTCGCGGTAAATAGAACAGAAGAGAAGTACGTGTATCGAAAAATTGTGTATCGTGACGAATAATGGAACGCATCAAGAAGACGCGAAGCGTGACGCGTGGTGCCTTTACGCGGATACTCACGACTCTACGAGCCGAACTCGCACAGGAAAGCCCGCAGATATCAGAAATACAAGTAAATTTTGCTTTGCTACGGGAAAAAGCGAGTGAGATGGAAGAATTGAACCAAAAGATGTTCGAGCTAATGGCCGTTGAAGATACGTCAGAGCAAGAGATGGATCAAGAGGTGCAGCACGCCGACGAGTATCGGAAGAAGTATCAACATGCGAAGGTAGAGGTCGCAAGAATAGAGGAAGAGTCGCAACGACGTAACACAATGCCACCGATGCAGGTACGAGATTACCGACACAGCAATCTGCCTTTTCATGAGAACAAACGCACGTTCAAGTTACCTAAGATCGAATTAAAGAAATTCAACGGTGACGTAAGAGAATGGCTACAATTTTGGAGCCAGTTCAAAAATATACATGAAGACATAAGTGTAACCAAAGAAGATAAATTCCAATATCTGCTCCAAGCGATGGTGCCCGATACGAGAGCCAGTGAATTAGTGAACAGTTACCCACCGACAGCTGACAATTATGACCAAGGTGATCGCTAGCCTAAAAAGTAGATTCGGAAAAAACGAATTGTTGGTCGAAGTTTACGTGCGTGAATTACTGAAATTAGTGTTGAAACAACGCGATAACGCCGAAGGGAAAGTGTCATTAGCCAGTGTCTATGATAAATTAGAGACACACATTAGATCTCTCGAGTCACTCGGTGTGACGACCGACACATGCGCAGCGATGCTGTATCCATTGGTGGAGTCCTCGTTACCCGAAGAATTGCTGCGAGCGTGGCAAAGACATACTCAGATTGCGCCGAGAGAATTAGGTGACAATGCTTCGGCTGTGCCCGTTGTTACTCCGAAAGATAGACTGACAAACTTGATGACCTTTCTACAAGCGGAAGTGGAAAACGAAGAAAGAATCGCGATGGCGGTCAGTGGATTTGGTTTTAAATCAAGAGCAGTCAACAACAAAAGACAAGTTAAAGAAGAAGCAAAAGGCTGATTCCAAGAAAGATATTGCTACGGCTTCCGCACTCCTCGCGACGAAAGAAAGCAAAGTACTGGAATGTATCTTCTGCAATGAGAAACATGACAGTCGCAATGTGAAAGGGCGAGAAAGATGTCTATGGAAGAAAGACAAGACATCGTTAAACAAAAAAACGCATGTTTCAATTGTTTAAAAACAGGACACGGACGTAGATTCTGCAGATATAATAACAAGTGCGCCTGGTGCAACAAGCGACACGTTCTGCTCATGTGCCGAGGAATGACTCCTGAGGATCGACGAAGAAAAATACGATAGAAGAGCCGACCAAAAAACAAGAGGAAAGTAGTCTGGCGAATCTTCGCTGAGTACAGAGATTTTTCTCCAAACTCTTCGTGTGAAAATGCGAAATCAAGAAAAGGAGCGTGTCGTACGAGCAGTATTGGATACAGGATCACACCGATCGTATGTTCTTGATCGAACAGCCAAGGAATTGGATTGTGAGGAAGTCGGACAATACAATATAGTTCATCTACTCTTTGGAGGTGAAAAAACTAAACCCCAGCAGCACAAAGGTTACCGTATTCGACTCAGCAGCTTTGGATGGCTCGTACGCCTGTAATTTTGTAGCCTTAGGTCAGGAAACCATTTGTCAAGAAATCCCCGGTATAAGAAGAGGTCCTTGGGTTCAAGAGTTATCTCACAAAGGAATACGATTGACAGATGTCGGTCAAACGAACGAACCCATCTCTATTCTTATTGGAGCTGACATTGCGGGCAAGCTTTTAACAGGCAAGCTACAAGAAATTGAATGTGGAGCAACAGCGATCGAAACTCGTCTTGGATGGACCGTCATGGGCAAGAATTTGCGAGAAAAGACCTCTCGTGTCGATCCAGCGCTATTGGCAGTCTCTATGTTCACCCGGGATGCTAATGTTTCGGATCTGTGGAGACTGGATGTATTGAGTATTACCGATCCAGTCCAAACGAAAACTAAAGAGGCTCATCAAGAACAAGTAAAAGACTATTTCCGCCAGACAGTTACGGTGAATAATTCCGGACGATATGAAGTGTTCCTGCCATGGAAGGAGAATCATCCTCCTCTTTCGGATAACAAAGAAATGGCATCAAGAGGTTGGAAAAAAGTACTAGAAGATTGAAAATCGGACAACCTCTTCGAAGATTACTGTCAAGTACTTGAAGAATGGACAGCTGAGGGATCATCGACAAGTACCTCTTTCGGAAGTAAATGACAGCGGCTATTACCTACCTCACAGACACGTATTAAAAGAGAAATAGTACGACGCGTCTGAGACCGGTCTTCGATGCTTCAGCACGAGGGATAGACTCGCCTTCACTAAATCAATGTCTAGAAGTTGGACCAAATCTCATTGAAACTGATCCCGACAATGTTAACTACGGTTTCGAGAAAGAAGGATTGGGGTTATCTCTGACATTAAAAGAGCTTTCCTTCAGATTAGTGTGTCGCCCAAGGACGAAATGTGCTCCGGTTTCTATGGTGGAGTAAAGAAGATCCTACGAAAATAGAGGTCTACCGACATTGTAGAGGTCGTGTTCGGAGTGTCTAGCAGTCCCTTTTGTTGGGTGCTACATTGAACTGCTTCTGGAGCGAGCACTACAACAAGCGACTACAGATGAACAG
>JASTWL010001954.1:0-13566 GCA_035220575.1 Temnothorax rugatulus | reverse complement strand
ATTAGGAAAATTTTGAGCCAATTACTGCAAGAGACCTGGAACAAATTGTTGAGGGAACTACCACGAAGAACGGAACAGAGGAAGGGATAGATAGGAATATATTGAAAATGGTGCTACCTGTATAAAAGATGAGTTTGTAGGTGTAATAAATGATTCGCTTTAGGACAGGTAAATTTCCAGAAGGATGGAAAAATATCCACGATAATACCGATACCAAAGGTAAGCAAGCCAAAAAAAGCCGAGCGAGTATAGACCGATTAATATGTTACCGATATATAAAAGTGTTAGAGTTAGTTGTTAAAAAACAGTTGGATAATTTATAGAAGATAATGAAATATTAACCGAATACCAATCGGGTTTTAGGAAACAGCAGTCGTGTGAGACAGCAACTCAAAGTTTGATCGAGGAATGGAAATTGATAATTGAGGAGAAAAAAAATGGTAGGAGTATTATTTCTGGATCTCAGGAGAGCGTTTGAAACAATTGATAGAGTAAGATTAGTGGAAAAATTATATCAGTATGGAATAAGAGGAGTGGTATTGGAATGGATAATATCATATTTAAGTAATAGAAAGCAGCAAGTTAGATTCAATGATATATTTCTAAAATATTGAGACAATATATGGCGTACCTCAAGGATCCGTATTAGGACCTCTATTGTTTATTTTGTATATAATGATTAGTTAAAGTCCTGTTCCGGAGGGAAGTATATTAGATTATTTGCAGATGACACGACCGCAAGTGTAACAGGAGAAAGTTGTGAGGAATTAGAAATAAAATTAAATATGGTGCTCGTATACTTGAAGAATGGATGAATGTGAATTTGTTAAAAATGAATGCAGATAAAACCAAATATATGATATTAGAAGTATAAGGAAAGAAATAAAAAACAGATATAATAGTAAAAAGTTTGGATGGTACTATATAGAACGTGTCGAGATAGCGAAACATCTGGGGTGTAATGATTAATAGTAAACTCCGCTGGGAGGATCACTGTGATTATTGTGTTAAGAAGATAGGGAAAAAGTAAGTTTTCTGAATAGAAATAGGAAATGATATATCGGTGTACACTAGATGTACTGTGTATAAGTCTATCATAGCGCCTCATTTTGAATATTGCGCAATCGTTATTAGGCATGGGTGAAACGCAACTGAATCGACTGCAAGTGGCACAAAACCGTGCAATGAGAGTCATATTACAATGCTCGCGATATACAAAGGTTGAATTGATGCTGCAAACCCTTAAGTTTATGAATGTAAGACAGAGGCTAACGTACAATGTATGCACTTTTATTTTTAAGATAGTAAGAGGCATTATGCCTAAACATTTAAGTAATAGGATAGAATTCGTAGGAGATGTGAGTGGACGACAAACGAGGCAGGCTGAGAATATTAGAATTCAATATCGCAGGACGAGAAGCGCGCAGAAAAGTCTATTTTATGAAGGTTTGAATATGTATAACGCCCTACCGATAGAAATTAAGCAATGCGAAAGAATTGAACCATTCAAACGTAGGTTAAGAGATTTTATTGTACCTCATGTAGAGGAATTAAGTTAAGGATATTTTATGTAAAAAAATAGCCGAGAAGGCTAATACAGCCTCAATCAATCAAATCAATCAGAATCCCTCTCCCGCTCGCCTCTCCCTCGTCCTCTCCCAGTCTCCCCGTCCCTCATCCACTCTCCATCTTCTCCCTCTTCCCTCCTCCTCTCCCTCTCGCCCTCCTGCCTCCTCCCCCCTCTTCGCTCATCTCTCTCACTCTCCATCATCATCTCGTCTCTCTCTGTGAGTATTGGCGATTGTCGAAATTCTTTGCTCCTGCATAGGTGAATATTTCTGCTGCCGTAGGCTGCCTCCGGGCATTTTTTGTTACAGATATAAGCAGGTCTTTTGTTGCTTGTCACGCGCCTTATCTCGCTTTTCTTCGGGATTTTCACCTAATTCCGAATACTTTCGTGACAAGTATTATCTCCATCTTAACCTCATTCTCGGAATCATCGTGGAATTCTCGGTATTACCTGTGTGGAGCGTTGGCCCCTGCTGCGCATGCGCCTGCCTTGCCGATCTTTTCTGCACTTCTTGGTCTGTGGTTGATATTGACTGCTACTGCGCATGCTCCTATCGTTGCCAACCTTCTCTATCTGGATGCTATCTCTGGGCATGTGTTACCTGACTGACTGCTGATTGGCTGCTATACGCAATACTGTCTCTGTGTGGTGAATTTTATGATCACAGTTGTGCATGCGCCTATCATTACCGTGCATCACTATCTGCATGTAGTGACTTTTACATTGAACTCTGCGTCACCTCGAGTGATCGATCACTGCTTACCTGATTGACGGGAATGCAGCGTGAGTGCGCTAGGTGTAAGAAGTCTATCGCGACCACAACGGTTGAGTGTGTGTGCAAAAGAGTATTTCACCCCGGATGTGTAGCGCCGTACTCTCTTTATAAGTACGCTGACCCTTGCTGCAAGTCGTTGTCTGCTTCTATTAATTCACCGCTTACACCTGAAGGTGAAAATACCGTGCGATCACCTAACTTTAACAGTATGACTACTCCTGTAAGCGCCGGTGCTCTGTCGCAGTCTCAGTCGTGGTCTCAACATGACAATACTACTAATGACCTTCTGCTTCGGTTAACTGAACAGCTGAGCGAGTCAAATGCAAGATTGACTGAGCAGTTGAAGGAGTCGAATGCGAAATTTTCTGCTTTTGTCGAAGAGCAGCGGCGTACGAATAGCGAACTGAAAGACAAACTAGATAGATTAAACAGTATTGCGGGCAATGTCGAGCGGAATAGTCAGCGGATTGTTGAGTTGGAGCGGCCGCGGCAGTGTGGTGCTCTCACAGATGAGATTTGTAATCTAAAGAGCGATCGTGCTGGTTCTCATTCTGTTACGCACGTTCCGACTCCGAATGAGTTGATAATATCGGGTGTGCCTGCCGCAATGTCTGTCACTCCCTTGGAATGTGTTCGCAACGTGTTCACGACATTGGGGATCCCTGAGCTATCGTGCCACGTTCTTGATGTTAGGGCTGTTGCTCATAAGCCCCCGCCGGTGGGAGCTGGCAACCGATCTTTACCGGTTTCTGCGGCGAACTCGTACATTGTCTCATTAGTTTCGGGCGCGGTTCAAGACATTGTCATTTCTAAAAAGAGGGCACGTCGCGCGCTCACGCAGAGGGAGGTTTGTGGAATCGACTCTGATCGGAGCGTTTATGTTAATGAGCTACTGCCTAAAGAGATACACGAATTGTTGCAGCGTGCCAAGCGTGTTGCCAAGGATAAGATGTACAGGTACGTCTGGGTAAAGGGGGGACGTATATACGTCAGACTCTCAGATGGTGAGCCTGCTGTTTGATCGATTCTGTCGCTGATCTTGATAAGCTGGTTTGACATGAGCATTCCGATCGCTTATCGACTTCTGTCTTGCATCGTGGTTCGGTTTTGGGTGCTGCTTCAATTCGTGTAGCTCAATTTAATGCTAACTCTTTGCGGGGGCATATTGAGTTTATCCGGCTTCACTTCAACACCAATCTTTACCACATTATTTCCGTATCCGAGACTTGGCTCCATGCTGGCGTCTCTGATGATCTTGTGGCGTTGAATAATTACTTTTTGATTCGTAATGATCGAGTTGGTCGGAATGGTGGGGGTGTCGCCTGCTATATTCATAATTCGCTTAAGGCCGCGGTGGTGGCTGCGTCCGCGGGTGGCCTTGTTGATGACCCGGAATATTTAATTATTGATGTTCGCTCGCCTCAGAACGAGTCGATATTGTTTGCATCGGTATATAGGAGACCAAAGGGTCACCTTCTCCATGATTTTGTAGAGTCGTTAACTGGCTGCTCACATCTTTACAAGAATATAATTATTGGTGGCGACTTCAATTGTAATTTACTAGCAAATAATTATGAGGCAAACTACTTCCGCGAACTAATGCTTAGCCTGTCGCTATACATTGTGAACTCGGACGCCACCCATCATACCGCTTCCTCCGACTCATGGCTCGATGTATTAGTGGTTGATGATCGCGACAAGATATTATCGTTTAACAAGTCCTCATGTCCTTTTATAGCCGGTCATGATCTCATTGAACTTTCGCTGTCAATTAATTTCAATGTCGACATTCGACGCTCTATTTTACGACGAAGTTACAAGGGTATAGTCGATTCCGAGTTTCTTGAATTTCTTCAGCCTCATGTTAGCGACGCCGGGTCTGTGGTTAGCAATCTGCCGCGTGTCACTTGCGTTGAGGAATCTTGTGCGTTGTTATCCCGTACTTTACGTGGTGCACTTGATGTTTTTGCGCCTGCTCGGGCTTTCGTTGTTAGAAGGCGCCCTGTGCCGTGGCTCTCGTGTGAGCTTGGGAGGCGTATTTGTGATCGAAACCTACTGTATAAACAAGCTAAGCGTTCGAATAGTTTGCTAGGATATGCTAGATATAGACTCCTTCGGAGTCAGCTCAATGCGGACATAAATCGTGCTAAGAGTGAGTTTTACTTGGGCTCGCTGAGTGCCATCACTGACCCGGCTAAGTTATGGAGAGAGTTGGCTCGTCTTGGACTCGTTAAGTCTTCTTTTGTTTCTCCTCTCCACTTTTTCACACCGGATCAGTTAAATGCTCACTATGCTTTGGTCTCCTGCGCACCACCGCTGAGTTATGACGATTTTATCTTAGCTACCTCTCGTGCTGCTCGCCCACCTGAACGTCCTGAGTTCATCTTTTCTCCGATACTACCTCGTATGATTCTTAAGCATATTATGGCTGGACCTGCCAACTCTTACGCTTCCGGCTCAGATGGCATTCCACTTCAGGTTCTGCGTATGGCCTGGCCTAGTATCTCATCATGGCTCACTACACTTTTCAATCAATCATTGGAGTCTTCCATGTTTCCTTCTGAATGGAAACGGGCCTTGATTCGCCCACTGTCTAAGATTCGCACTCCGTTGTCCCCGTCAGACACGCGACCGATTGCTAACTTGCCTGAATTTCCAAAATCCTTGAAAGGATTGTTGCTGAACAGATCACCGACTATCTAAATGAGCATAATATTCTCGATCCTAGACAATCGGCATATCGCTCTGGTCACAACACGCAGTCTGCTCTTTTACGTGTCTGTGATGATATCAGGGAAGCGATTGATAAGGGACTTGTTACCATCATGATTCTGTTCGACTTTAGCAAGGCGTTTGACACAATCTCGCATCTCCTTCTACTTATCAAGCTGGTGGAAGTTGGTTTTTCTGATGCCGTGATTACTTGGATCTTCTGGTACTTGGCAGGCCGCTCTCAGGCTGTAGTCGATGATGAGGGGAATTGTTCTGACTGGTTATCAATGTCCCTGGGTGTTCCTCAGGGTTCGGTGCTAGGTCCTCTGCTGTTCTCCCTTTTCATTAACGACATTAGCAAGGTTTTGTCTTACTCAAATCACATGCTTTTTGCTGACGACAAGCAGATATATTTCTCATGTCCACCTGCTGATGTTGTTCGCGGCCTTGAGCTGATCTCTAGAGATGCCTGTGCCATTTTTGAATACGCTACTGCAAACGGCCTTAAACTCAATCTTGCTAAATCCAACGTCATCATTTTTGGCAGTCAGGCTCATATTAGTAATATTGACACTACTCTTCTACCACCGATAGTTATTAACCAGACGCCTCTCCCTTTTGTTAGTGATGTGAGAAATTTGGGTGTAATCTTAATGTCCAACCTGTCATGGAAGAAGCACGTCCTTCATGTTTCACAGAAGGTTCACCACGCTCTGTACAAACTCAAATTTAATAAGAACTCCCTTCCCACTGCGCTTAGAATCAAACTCGTTAATACTCTTGTCTTACCACACATTGACTACTGCTGCCTTGTATATCATGGTTTAAGTGGCGAGTTGGATACTAAGCTGCAGAGACTTGTTAATTGTTGCATAAGATTTATTTTCAATCTCAGGCGAGATGAGCATATCACTCCGTTCAGGCGTCGTCTGGGATGGCTCTCGGTCAGAAATAGAAGGCTTTATTTTCTTGGCTGTCAAACTTACCGTGTTCTCTACGCTCAATCTCCTTCTTATCTTCAGGAACTTTTCATCCCTCCTGACTCAGCTTGAGAAGATCAGACCGCTTGGCCTCATCCTCGCATACATTTCACATTTCTCTCCATCGAACTGTTACCTACCGCAATTCTTTCCGACTCTCTGCAATGTACTTTTGGCACTCTCTTCCTGACAATATTAAATCTGCGTCTTCTCTTGGCTCTTTTAAGAATCTCCTTCGTCCGTATTTATTTGCTTTGGAGTCTGACTGACATTGATTGCTTTCTGTTCGCTGCTTGCTGTTTGGCACACTCGCGAGTCTGTGTCCTTCTCTGTCAAACTGTTAGCTCTTGATTAGTATTATGATTTATGTTTGAGCTTAATTGCGATACTTGTGTATTATTTATTATTATGCTCTGCTATCATGCTTTGCTGAACTGTTAGCTCTAAGATTAGTATTAAGTTTTTTAGTCTAAGTTTATCTGTACTTTTGTATATGATGATTGCGTTTTGCATTCTGTTTGTGCTTACTCCCACTTGCCCTTTAGCCTACGCTTGGGCATAATAAATCTAATCAAATCTATCAAATCAATCTCCTCTCTCTCTCTCCTCCATCTCTCTCTCTCCTCCGCTCTCTCTATCGCCTCTCGATACGCCCCCCCGTCGCGATATCTGGCTCAGCTCTCTCCAGGCTCCTCCCGCCCTCATCGCTCTCCTACCTTCGATCTCTCTCTCCCCTCTCTCTCTCTCGCTCTATCTCTCTCTCTCTCCGTCCTATCTCGTCGCTCTCTCCTCTCTCGCTTCCTCCCGTCTGCTCTCGCCCGATAATATATTAGGATATATATGATATATATATATATATATATATATATAGAAAATTATTAAAGAAAGAAAAAGAAGATAATAATAGAGGGGATAAAATGTCTAACAAAAATTAATAACAGTATGACCGAATAATAAGTTATAACATTAATATGTATTAAATATTATATATTTTCGAAATATAGATGCTTGCCAGAATGACATTCAAAAGATTATACGATTGTTAATTCCGATTCAACAATTATTGTTGGATGTACATCCACATTCTTCACAAGAGAACACTAATATAATATAAATTTGAATTTACCGATTGGAACACCTGAAGCACTAGAGAAATTTAACGAATTATTAATACAAGACTCCGTATCTTTATTGCAATATGTAAATATATATACACTTTATCAATTAAATTTAAAAAATTAATGTATATATGTATAATAGTAAAATTAAATCTTTTATTTACAGAAAAAATTAATCAAAACTGTAGGAGGAAAAGATGCAGAACAACATGTAAGAAATGCATTGAAACTTACTTTGACCGATCATTTGGCGTACAAACTTTCATGGACAGGACAGAAAAAAACAATTGAAACGAGATGTATGAAATTTGTCGACGTCATTATAGGTATTTATGTTTTTTTATATTTTATTTTAATATATCAGTATCCCTATTCTGTAACTTTTGAACGAACGTGTTACAATTATAATGCATTATTTACTAGAAAATTTATAATCTCACTGGTTCAAACCTAGGAAATCACGCGTTATAATTATAACGTGTTCGTTGAAAAGTTATAGAATAGGGGTACAGAATTATTAATATTTATATTATTTAAACTAAAAAACATTACACACACGCAACACACAGTGCTCTGAATGTCAACGTGAAGAAATTCAAGCAAGCGCGGGTAAACGGCGGGAGTAACTATGACTCTCTTAAGGGTGTCCGCTGGGTACCCGGTTCGCCGGGGAGCTAACGGGGTTCAGGCGACTCGAGAGCATGCCCTGGGCTCTCGGCTGGTTTCGATCAGCGCCAGCGGGTCTTATTCCCGTCAGGGCAACAACAACGAGAACATGCCCTGGGCTCTCGGCCGGTTCTACTGGTGCCAGCGGGTTCATTCCCGTCAGGGTAATAACGGGAGCATACCCTGGGCTCTCGGCCGGTCTCGACCGGTGCCAGCGGGTATCACTCCCGTCAGGGCAACACAGCTAGTCGTGGGCCAGCAACCCGCTCTGGCTTACCAGTGTCGCTAAATTTAAAAATGGCAAAGCCTCGGACGATGGGGAACACGGCCCCATTCCCCTGGAACACGGCCAGGGGGCTATACGAAGACAACCAAGGCAAGAAACACAGGTCTGTGAATTATCGCTCCCCTTCAGCCAAAGAAGGTGTGAGAATTGCGCCGCAGCTGGAGCGGGCGAATATATGGCTCTCACTGTCAGAGATGAGGTCCGGCATATAGGGGAAGTGCACCCTCACCTGAGCATCAGGTATAAATGCGAACGGTGTGGCAAGTCGTATGCGTCGTACCATGCGGCCGCATGCCATCTACCAAAGTGCCCGGCAGCCAGGGCAAATGAGGGGCAGCGAACCGTTGAGCAGGGCCGGTTCGACTGCCCCGACTGCGGCAGGAATTTTACTACTCAGCGAGGGCTGTCGCAGCACCAAAGACTGGCACACCCAGTAACAAGAAACCGAGTGAGATCGGAGCAAGCAGCTCCGAAGGTGAATGAACAAGGACGGGGCAGAGTCTTCTCTGCGGAGGATATCAGTAGGATGCTCGAGCTCGAAGCTGAGCTCAAGGATGAGAGGAACATAGCGAAAGCTATGGTTCCGTTTATGCCGGATAAAACCTTGAAGCAGATAAGGGATAAGAGGAATGAGGCGTGCTATAAAAGGTGGAGAGAGCAACGCCTCAAGAGTACACTTTCAAATCAAGAATCCCTCACTGAAGAGGATCAACAAGTGGATGGTGCACCACTGGAGGTTGACGATGTTTTCGTTGACGCGGAAGAGAACGAGGATGTTTTCCTAGATACTGAGGAAACACCACGTGATATTTATGAGTTCACAGAATCCGCGTCAACCATGCAATGGCGGCAAGCAGGCGTGGAGGCTGTGCTTCAAAAGCTTAAGGAAAACGATCCCAAGGAATCGTTAGAGGCACAGCAACATATAACTCAATTGCTAATGGCAAAACGAGGTGGCCAAGCAATAACGCAAGAGGAGGTGGACACAGCCTACGAGCTGGTGATTAGTTTGTTCCGCGCTCCGGCGTCTGGGAAACCGGGCGGTGGCTCCCGAAGGCACCGGGGTCGGCGGAAAGGGCTCTCGGGTAGGAGTGAGCGCAAAGCCGAGCTTATGCCCGTACACAAGAGTTGTACAGGAACAACCCCGCTATCCTCGCTAAACTGGTAAGAGAGGGTACGGACATTCAAGCGTCAGACACAGAAGACTCTGTGAGTCCATCAGTTGAGAGCGTCAAGGAGCTCTATGAAGGGCTATGGGGAAGCCCAGGTCAATGTGATATTGACCACGTAAACCGAAAGGCTACGGTGGCGTACAACCCAGCAGAAATTTTGCATCCTATCTCCAAGGCGGAGATCCTGAAGCGTTTCAAATCTACGCGGCTGAGGGTGGCAGCCGGGCCTGACGGGCTCCGTAAGGGAGATTTAATGAGGAGTGAGGGAGGAGATATCCTCCACGCAATCTTCAATGTGGTCATGCTGGCATTGAAGCAACCAAGCGCGTGGCGCTGCAACAGAACAACGCTGTTGCTCAAAGAGGGAAAGGATCCCTCTGTGGCGGCTAACTACAGGCCGATTACTATCTCCTCAATATTAAGCAGAATATATTGGGGCACTATGGACCAGCGCCTAAGAGAGGTGGTCCTCCTGAATGCACGGCAAAAAGGCTTTGTGCCGGAAATGGGTTGTTACAACAACATTAATTTGCTGAATGAAGTTCTCGCAGCAGCAAAAAGGGGCAAAGGAATCGTTGCCGCCCAGGTGGACATTGCCAAGGCGTTCGATAGCCTTCCGCACCCAGTTATTAAGTATGCTTTACTTAACCAAGGGTTGCCGGAGGAGGTGGTCGCAATGATAATGGACTCATACAAAGGAGTCAAAACGACCATGAAATGTCGTAACGAAACGTTCGACATATCGTTGAGCAGAGGTGTCAAACAGGGAGACCCTCTGTCTCCGCTTATCTTTAACATATGCATGGATCTAATAATTGACAGACTTGAAAAGATGGAAGGCTTCCAAATTACGGAAGGCCTCAGCATATCGTGCCTGGCTTTCGCCGACGATATAATACTAATTGCGAAGGACGCAATAGCGGCGAGTCGGCTTGTGGATGAGCTCGTTAGTTCCCTTTCTAAATGGGGAATGGCACTATCGATTGGGAAGTGTGTCGCCTTTGAAATTGTTACCACCAAAGATAGCTGGTACATGGTAGACCCAGAAATTCATAGTAATGGCGAGAAGATCGCCTACTGCGGCCCTGCGCAGTCAATGCAATACCTGGGTATACAGGTTACTCCATGGGAAGGAGTAGTTATTAAGCGTGCAGTCGCACAGCTCAGGGACACGCTCCCAAGAATTAAGAGGCTACCCCTGAAGCCTCATCAAAAAGTTGAGCTCTTGGCGCGGTATGTGTTGCCGCACTTTCTGTATGCCTTCACCGCGGGCGCTATAAGTGCCACCGAATTAAGAGATCTTGACCAAACACTTAGGACGGCGGTGAAAGACTATCTGCACCTTCCACAGTCCACGGCAGATGGTCTGCTATACGCGTCTAAACGCGATGGCGGCATGGGCTTTCCGAAGCTCGAAATTGTTGTGACGTCCGCAACGTTAAAGGCTGGATTTCGCTTTTTAACAAATAGCGACCCGGCAATACAAGCCCTAGTAGTAGCGTCAGGGCTGGAGAACAAGTTAAAGCGCCTGGCACATGTAGCCAGACTTGGCTGGCCACTACAGTCGACCAAACAGATCGACGGCTATAAACTCAAAGCCAAAGCTAATGAGTGGAAAAATGGACGGAATTGCTCTCCCAAGGTAAGGGAGTGCATGCCTATAAAAATGACAGGATAGGCAACGAATTTCTGTATCGACCTGGCTTACTGAAACCGTCCAGGTATATCACGGCGCTCAAGCTGAGAGCGAACGTGGCAGCGAACAAGGTGTCGCTCAACAGAATAGCCAAGACCAACAGCGTCATGTGCCGTAAATGCAAGGCGCAGCCTGAGACGCTAGGTCACATACTGGGGCAGTGTATATACACTAAGTCCGGACGAATCAAACGCCACAATGACGTCCGTGACTTTATAGAGCGCCACGTCTTGGGGCAGCGTGGCGCAGGCAATAACGAAAGAGGCACGATTGCAGGACCCTCAGTTGAGGAATCTCCAACCAGACCTGATCATACAGTATCGGGAAAGGGTCTTTGTGGCTGACATCACAATCTGCCACGAGGATGGTGACCTCCTTGAGAGAGGCAGAAGGGACAAGCTCGCTAAATATGCGTCCCTCGTAGCCCCGCTTTAAAGCTCACTTAGGGGCGAAAGACTGTGAGATCCTCCCGATAGTGATCGGGACAAGAGGAGCAATGCCCAAGACACTGTCACCTGTCTGCACAAGTTGCAAATTAAAGACAGAGGCTCGCTGAGAACGCTGACACTACAAGCGCTCAGGAGCTCAGTGGAACTATTCCATATGTTTATGGATTATAACGCGCCGTTGCGCCTTAACAACAGCGATACTGCTGACTAAAAACTCTTGGCACTAGCTCACTGATGTAATTTTTATATGTCAACGATGGTCTGGGACCGGATCCACCCAATATTTATTTATTTATTTATTTATTCGGGAGCCTTGTACACTCCCGATTTTAAGCTATGCCGGCACTTTTGCCGTAGACATCAGTGATGCGAGTCGTTCGGATATATGAATTATATATGGGCACCGAACGGCGGCAGAGCCGTGCGACCGACCGCCCCGGCGCACGGGCGGACGCCTCCACGTGGCTCCCCGCGGAAACGGCTACACTAAGCCGGCCAAGCTCCGTTTCCCCAAGTTGGGGACTCTGCTTAATAATTTTTCCAGCCCGTACGCAGGAATCCCGCGGCAGATCAGTCAGATGGGTTTCCCTCCTGCGGGAGGACTTGCCAAGAGTGCTAGATGGGCCCAGTCAATTTGATAGGCAGTAAGAACGAAAGTTATGCTGGATCTCGTATCCTTATTATTGTTTGGGCAACCTGTTGCGCATAAGAGCGATCCAATCGTTAACCTGCAGGATCGCTCAGCCAGGTCCCGTTGTTATCAGGAACCGCACTGCCCTGAAGCGGTAAGACGCGCCAGACTGGCGCGATACAAATAGCCAAATGCCTCGTCATCTAATTAGTGACGCGCATGAATGGATTAACGAGATTCCCACTGTCCCTATCTACTATCTAGCGAAACCACTGCCAAGGGAACGGGCTTGGAAAAATTAGCGGGGAAAGAAGACCCTGTTGAGCTTGACTCTAGTCTGGCACTGTAAGGAGACATGAGAGGTGTAGCATAACACACACGTAATGTTATTTTTTATTTTGTAATTGTTTTTATATTTTTATAAACATGAAAATTTATTAATAGCAAGAATATATTTTTATATTGAAAATGTATAACAAATGTATAACAAAATTTATAATTTATAACTTCAATAATTTTATATTAATCAATTTATCATTTAATTTTTGTTATAAAATTTTTTCAGAAGTAATCATTGATATTAGAGAAAAAATTTCTTCCCATTCTGTCCAAAATGTAATAAAAATTGGCTTCAGCATGCTGGAGATAGGATTAATCAGAACTCTAAGAGACACGCCAATGAAAAGAAGAATTAGAAAAAGAAAGAAGTTCCGAAATATACTTAAAATACTTTGTAGACTTTTCTAAGGCGAAAAAATGTATTCTGTGTTTTATTTTTCTTCATTATTTGATTGAAGGCTGCTTAATTTGATTTATTGTTTTTTCACGAATATTTATATAAACACTGCCCGTCATTAATTCGTATCGTTTCTCGAGCAAATTTATATAGAATATAACATATATATTCTATATAAATTTGTGAGGAAAACGGAACGAATTAATGACGGTCAGTGTACGTTATTTTTTTAGCGTCAAGCAGCATCTTATCTATCGTCTTGCATATTCAAGTTTAGTTCATTTAATAATATGATTTATTTCGCATACTCTAAATGTTTCTTTTTTATGAAGATACTTACATTTTTTTGAAGATAATTGAATTTTTTTGCAATATTAAAATATATGCATATGCTTTAAATATAATATATGTTATATATATAAATATATATTATTGGTGTTAATAACCTATGTGCAATTATATGGTATTTTACTTATTAATTGTCAAATTAATTATAAAGTTATTTTTGTGCAACAAAAATATACATTTCATGTATTTTGTATAATTCTAATAAAATGTTATTTAAAAATGTATACTAAGAGTTATATTTTGTTAATAAAAAAATTGTAAAAATATAATATAAATAAGCAATTCTTAACGGTAACCTTTTTTTTGATATTTAAAAGAAGTCAGATTGTAGAATTCTTTTAGATATCATTTATGTGATGTCTTTCTTTCCTCTAAAATCTACGCGTTGGAGGACTTATTAAGGTAGTCCTTTCGTGAGAACAAGTAT
>JASTWL010001953.1:0-13606 GCA_035220575.1 Temnothorax rugatulus | reverse complement strand
ACTTTGATATTTTTGGTGGTGGCGGAGCGTTAACAATCTCAACTAGAAATAAAAAAGAGAGAAAATCTTATTCTCCTACAATTGTAATAAATATAATTTTTATCTCCTACAATTATATAAAACTATATATAGACAATTCTTCTTATTACATATAATCTCCTGTAATACATATATCCATTCTCGCATAATACAAATGAAGAATACTGCCGGATTCTCTTACCATCGCTATCGTAGTCCTTGCGCTCTTTCCTCCGGTGTTTCTTGTGGTGCCTGTGCTTCTCGGACTTCTCGCGGTCGGGCGTGTAGCTTCTGGAACGGCTACGATGACGCTTCTTCTTGGCATCGCGAGTCCTTTTCAGTTTTGTGACGTTTATTGGAGCCCATATCAGCGCGTTCCCGATTTAACGCCGCCGTGGAATCTACCTCACGGTTACAACTTCGTAATAGCTCGTGGCGATGCTACGTATCGCTCTCACCACACTCACTAGCCGAATCGTCGACAATATCCGACAATATCAGGATCCAATTACTCACACAATCGACGACAGCAAATGACAGCAAACCACAAGCTGTGTCAATTCTACTTGTTTCCGTCTAGAATTATTATATCCACTATCCACGTATATCCACCATTAAATTATGCGTGCGTGTTTTTGCGCACGCGTGCGATTGCATGAATCGAATTTAAAGCTGCATCTCCATGAAGAAAGAAATAGCGGAAAGAGGAGCACGACTGGCTCTGACCTCTGAGTCCTCTGACTGCTCTGAGTGGCTGTGGTCCAATCGCAAACGGGACGCTCCCAAGAGAACAAACCTATAGGCTGCGGTCCACTTGACGCTACAAATGCTTTGGAGCGTTCTTCTTCTCCTTCTTTCTTCATTGAAAGAAAAGAGAAGGGGAATGCTTCGAAGCATTTGTAGCGTCAAGTGGACCGCAGCCATATGGCTCGGGCCTTTTTCCCTTCTTCCCTCCTACCAGAGAGAAGGATGAGAGGCGCAATGACGGCGATTTTCTTGGGACGCTTTTGCTAGGCCGTACAGTAGCGCCACACATCCACTTTTAGGAATTGGAACTACGAGTCACATCCACTTTTCGATGCTGTCGATGAATTTGGTTCATGTCCGTGCTATGTATACATCCACTTTTCGATATTGTCGGTCTTTGGTGGTTCATGTCCGTGCTAGATCCACTTTTCGAAACTGTCGGTCATTTGGTTCATGTGCACTGCACATGGTTTGCGTCCGTGCTAATGGTTCGTGTCCGAACTACCCAGCTGGGTGGGAATGCTGGCCGCGGCGGCACGCGCCGGCTATGCGACGTTGCCACGATGCCACGAGCCACGATGCCACGCATTTCGGGCATCGCGTCTCGTGCCTCGCCAGCCGGCCAGCCTCGCCGACGACGCCGACTGCCAAGTCTCGAGTTGTCAAATCGACGATGCGCTACGTTATATTTATAAATATTTATTTAATTATATTTACAATTTATATATATATATATATATATATATATATATATATATATATGAAATTTATAAATATAAAAATTGCAAATATAATTAAATAAATATTAATAAACACAAAAATTAAAATTTGGAAGGCTAATGTATAAATAGCAATCCCTGTTTTTGCCAATACGCTCTTTTATCTGAAAAAAGTCCTACATTAGAAAAACATTAACTTTAGCATAGTAGAGCATAATATTTAAATTTAATATTTAAATGCATAATAATAATTAAATAAATATAGCTATCGAGAAAAGAATTGTAGTTTATAGTAGGTATTCTTTTTACTCTTAAGTTTATAATTTTAGCTATGCACGTTTAAACGGCAAAATCACGAGCGCTAAAAGAGAAATATTGGATTAAAATAAAAACAATTTATTAAACAAACAATACACACGGTTAACGTTTCGACTGTACTTATAGTTTTCTTCAGAACGGATTGTGCTATGAAAAAAGAAAATAAATATCAAAAAACATGTTAACGTGTTTAAGTTAGCATACTAAAACATTAAACAATCTCTTAATAATATGAATAAAATAAACAATCTAATTGAATCACAAATATAAAAACGCCGGAATAATCGAATAAAACCATGACAACATACCTAAAGGCCGTAGCCGGATAAGTTAAGAATCAATGTGCCCCCACACGGATCATGCTCATTTTTTTTCCTTTGATTGCTATCAGTGTCACTTACAATTTAGTCAAATATTAGCCTTTAATATTGAACCGTTTTGGTGTAAAAAATAAAAATAAAAATTTCAAAAATAATTCATATCTTTTGATCGGCTTAATCGATTTTGATGAAATTTTAATATGCTGTAAATATCATTGAGACACATTTGTGGAAAATTCGGGAAAAGTTTCTGATGACAGAAACGTTTTGATAAAAAAAAATAAATAAATGTTCTTGCTCTTTTTTAATCCCGACATCTTCCTAGCACAATTACGAAAAATTTTTTGTAGAATCTTGAAGTAGTTTCCTATCAGACATAATTTTTTGGAAGCAATAAATGGGTAGGTTGTACTTCAAAAAAATAAAGTATTCTTTTTTATTTTTTAAAAATATGATATGCTTTTGTTACGATCGCCATATATTTTATGTAGAATTTTGGGATAGTATTCTACAAGTAACTTTTTTTCAAACCAATGAAATAGATAGGTGGAAGTTTAAACAAATAAAATATTGTTTTTTATTTTTTAAAATTATGATATGCTCCTTGTACCATATTTTTTTGTAGACTTTTGAGACGGTATTGTATAACAAGCAATTTTTTCGAACCAATAAAATGGGTAGAAGGTACTTTAATAAACAAAATATATTTTTTTTAATTATCATAGTTTTTTGATACCATCGCCATATTTTTGTTTAGAATCTTGGAATTGAATCCTACAACAAGTAATTTTCCGGAATCGATTAAATAAATAGATGCAGGTACTAAAAAAAAAAAAAAAATAAAGTAAATTGAAATAATTATAAAAGGATAAGCTATAATCGTATTAAATCAAATGTTTATTAATGAAGGACACATACACATACATTCTACAAAAATTTTTTAGTAATTGTGCCAGAAAGATATCGGGACTAAAAAAACGCAAGAACACTTATTTATTTTTTTTATCAATGTTTCTGTCATCAGAAACCTTTCCAAAATTTTCCACAAATGTGTCTCAATGATATCTACAACATATCACATCAAAATTGGTTAAGCCGATCAAAAGATATAAATTATTTTTGAAATTTTTATTTTTATATTTTGCACCAAAACGGTTCAATATTAAGGGCTAATATTCGACTAAATTGTAAGTGACACTGATAGCAATCAAAACAAAAAAAATGAGTATGATCCGTGTGGGAGCACATTGATCCTTTTTATCCGGTTATGGCCTTTATTTGTATTGAGAAGTAAAGAATGTAATCTCTTGATCTGTCAGGAAAAAAATGAAAAAAATTGTTAAGGAGATATTCTGGTTTGAAAAGTCATAAAGAAAGATATTTTTCAGGAATTTTTTGCATCAGGGAAACGAAAAGAGCGAATAACGCTAAACGGTACATGTTTATTTAGCCTTATCTTGAAAATATATTTTTAGTTTTAAATAATAAAAATGCTCTTTTTTTCCATGTTATATCCTGTTGTTAGGAGGTGTAAATGAATCTAGCTGTTCTAGGTATCTGAAACGCAAAAACCAAAATTTTTTTTATTCAGGAGAAGTGTGGCTATCGTCTGAACTAGAACTAAACTAATATTTCCATTCTGGTGGCCTTTTTATCAAAAATATTGTAACTTTTTTCAAAATTTTGGAAGTATTTTATTAAAAGAAAAAAAACTAATAAACGTATAATGTTTATTCTAGTTCAGACGATAGTCACACTTCTTCTGAATAAGAAAATTTTTGGTTTTTGCGTTTCTGATACCTATATATAGAACAGTTAGAATCATTTACATCGTCTGTCATTTATACCTTATTCTAGTGACCAGGAATGACCAGGATATATAATAACATAGAAAAAAGAGCATTTTTGTTACTTAAAAAATAAAAATATATTCTCAAAATAAAGTTAAAAGAACATGAAAAGTTTAACGTTATTCACTTTCTTCGTTTTCCTACAAAAAATTCATGAAAAATACCTATTTTCACGACCTTTCAAATCAGAATACTCCCTTAATTTATTATTTGTTATTAATATATTGTTGGTAATTACATATAAGTAATTAAAAAGCATATAGTACAAATTAGTTTCAATATTCAAATTATTGTAATAATAAAGAAATCAATTATTTACAATATATTTACATTTTCTTCTGTGTCTGTATCGTATGTATTAGTGCAGACAATTTTCTCTGCACGTTTACATTTTTTTTGCACATTTTTTACAAGCTTATCTTTCACAAGTGTGATATGTCAAACAGACAAGATTTTTGCACGCTTATCTGTTATAAGCATGATGTCAAATGCGAGATTTTCGTAATCAAACGTTCAACATTTTCGACATTTTTCTACAAACGAGGGACCAACAATATCATCCGCAGCATGTAGCCTCATAGGCCAGTCAATTTACGATTTTAATCAAATTTGAATTCGGAAGTTTAATTTATGTGCCATTCGATATAGTAAATGGCACTGATATAAACATATCAATTTTGTACTTTGTAAAAAAAAAAATTATAAAAAATTGGCCCCTTTCGACCTTTTATTCGAAACGCTGCGAAACCCGTTCGAAATACAGCAAAATTGCACACAGACAATTTTGTAGAAAATTAAATTTATCTATAAAAAGATCCGGGAGGAGGACATTTCTCTTGTAAAATTATAGTAGCTTAGGCATGAGTGGCGCCCGAAGTCGCGCGATCGGAAAGTGACGTCTCGGCGATTTTGCCAGTTGCTCTGGTTGTAAAATTCAATATCAATACTTTAGCATTGAATGAAAAATCTCCAAAAATTCAAGGCTTAATTAGATAAAATAGGAAAGCTATTTCTGGGTTCAAACATTTTTTTATCGATAAATTCGAATTATGACAGCTATGTGACAAAAATTTCTTTTTCGTACAATATTGTAACTTTAATCGGTCATATCTCGGAAAGTATTAACCGGAGTTAGGAAGCCAAATTAATAAATATTAATAATTATGCATCAAATAAAATACAAATTTCCTCATAGAAGAAGCTTTATGAGTGAGCGAAATCAAATGTTGATGAAGCAACGTGCAAATTCTTCAGCGTTTCGAGTAAAAGGTCGAGAGGGGCTAATTTTTTAAAATTTTTATTTTTTTTGACGAAGTACAAAATTGATATGTTTATATCAGTGCCATTTACTATATCGAATGGCACATAAATTAAACTTCCGAATTCAAATTCGATTAAAACCGCAAATTGACTGGCCTATGAGGCTACATGCTGCGGATGATATTGTTGGTCCCTCGTTTGTAGAAAAATGTCGAAAATGTTGAATGTTTGATTATGAAAATCTTGCATTTGACATTACGCTTATAACAGATAAGCGTGTAAAAATCTTGTCTGTATTTGTAACTACATATCACACTTGTGAAAGATAAGCTTGTAAAAAATGTGCAAAAGAAATGTAAACGTGCAGAGAAACTTGTTTGCAATAATACAAACGATACAGACACAGAATAAAATGTAAATATATTGTAAAAAATTGATTTCTTTATTATTACAATAATTTGAATATTGAAACTATTTTGTACTATATGCTTTCTAATCACTTATATGTAATTACCAACAATATATTAATAACAAATAATAAATTAAGAGAGTATTCTGATTTGAAAGGTCGTGAAAATAGGTATTTTTCATGATAAAATATATTAGTTACCTAATACAAAATCGGACGTTTCGACACTTTTTTTGTGTCATCTTCAGCGTATAAATGATAATAATACATAAAATTTCGACGATAAAATACAGTCAATTGCGATAAAATGAGTCAGTCAGTAGAATGGCCCAGTCAAATGAATAAATTAAAAGTCATACGGTTGTTCGGTAGTTCATCAAGATATGCCGATATGTACATGCTCCGAATCGTTCGAATCTTCGACGTTTAACTCCCAGGTAGATAGACCAGGTAGAAAGGAAAGATTCGATTGTTCTTTCTAAACCGTGAAAACCGGAGTCGCAATATGTTAGAAAACGCAATGTGTCAGTATTAAAATTACAATTACGTAAGTAATTTATTCATTTGACTGCGCCATTCTACTGACTGACTCATTTTATCGCGATTGACTGTATTTTATCGTCAAAATTTTATGTATTATTTTCATTTATACGCTGAAGATGACACAAAAAAGTGTCGAAACGTCCGATTTTGTATTAATATATATATCTATAATATATTTTATTATAGACTATAATTTGATTGCGCATTAATTACCGCGCGTAGCTCCGATTGCCTCTATCACTTCCCTTTATTTGATTTATTCAGGAGAGCCTATATTTCGTTTATTTTATTTTTCATGAATTTTTTGTAGGAAAACGAAGAAAGCGAATAACGTTAAACTTTTCATGTTCTTTTAACTTTATTTTGAGAATATATTTTTATTTTTTAAGTAACAAAAATGCTCTTTTTTTTGTTATATCCTGATCACTAGAATAAGGTATAAGTGACAGACGATGTAAATGATTCTAACTGTTCTATAGGTATCAGAAACGCAAAAACCAAAAATTTTATTATTTAGAAGAAGTGTGACTATCGTCTGAACTCTGAACTACAATAAACATTATACGTTTATTAGTTTTTTTCTTCTTTTAATAAAATACTTCCAAAATTTTGAAAAAAGTTATAATATTTTTAATAAAAAGGCCGCCAGAATGGAAATATTAGTTTAGTTCTAATTCAGACGATAGCCACACTTCTCCTGAATAAAAAAATTTTGGTTTTTGCGTTTCAGATACCTACAACAGCTAGAATCATTTACACCGTCTGTCATTTACATTTTCTAATGACACAGGATATAACATGGAAAAGAAGAGCATTTTTATTACTTAAAACTAAAAATATATTTTCAAAATAAGGCTAAAAAAGCATGTACAGTTTAGCGTTATTCGCTCTTTTCGTTTCCTTGCAAAAAATTCCTGAAAATCTTTCTTTATGACTTTTCAAACCAGAATATCTCCTTAACAATTTTTTACATTTCTTTCCTGATGGAAGAGATTACCTTCTTTACTTCTTAATATAAATAAATTTAGGTATGTTGTCATGGTTTTATTCGATTATTCCGCCGTTTTTATATTTGTGATTCAATTAGATTGTTTATTTTATTCATATTATTAAGAGATTGTTTAATGTTTTAGTATGCTAACTTAAACACGTTAACATGTTTTTTGATATTTATTTTCTTCTTTCATAGCACAATCCGTTCCGAAGAAAACTATAAGTACAGTCGAAACGTTAACCGTGTGTATTGTTTGTTTAATAAATTGTTTTTATTTTAATCCAATATTTCTCTTTTAGCGCTCGTGATTTTGCCGTTTAAACGTGCATAGCTAAAATTATAAACTTAAGAGTAAAAAGAATACCTACTATAAACTACAATTCTTTTCTCGATAGCTAATATTTATTTAATTATTATTATGCATTTAAATATTAAATTTAAATATCATGCTATACTATGCTAAAGTTAATGTTTTTCTAATGTAGGACTTTTTTCAGATAAAAGAGCGTATTGGCAAAAACAGGGATTGCTATTTATACATTATCCTTCCAAATTTTAATTTTTGTGTTTATTAATATTTATTTAATTATATTTGCAATTTTTATATTTATAAATTTCATATATATATATATATATATATATATATATATATATATAAATTGTAAATATAATTAAATAAATATTTATAAATATAACGTAGCGCATCGTCGATTTGACAACTCGAGACTTGGCAGTCGGCGTCGTCGGCGAGGCTGGCCGGCTGGCGAGGCACGAGACGCGATGCCCGAAATGCGTGGCATCGTGGCTCGTGGCATCGTGGCAACGTCGCATAGCCGGCGCGTGCCGCCGCGGCCAGCATTCCCACCCAGCTGGGTAGTTCGGACACGAACCATTAGCACGGACGCAAACCATGTGCAGTGCACATGAACCAAATGACCGACAGTTTCGAAAAGTGGATCTAGCACGGACATGAACCACCAAAGACCGACAATATCGAAAAGTGGATGTATACATAGCACGGACATGAACCAAATTCATCGACAGCATCGAAAAGTGGATGTGACTCGTAGTTCCAATTCCTGAAAGTGGATGTGTGGCGCTACTGTACGGCCTAGCAAAAGCGTCCCAAGAAAATCGCCGTCATTGCGCCTCTCATCCTTCTCTCTGGCCTAACCATTGAAAAGTTGTTTGATGACAATCGTATGGGTATTCCCTAGAAAAACGTCCAGGCTATTTTCTTCTTGATCGTGCGGCGCAAGAAAAAAATAAAAGAGTGTTCCCTAGGAGCCATACAGCTGCTTCTCTCCCCTATGACTCGTGGTGTCAACAATGACATTTGTTCGTTCGCCCGCATAATTTGCAAAACGGTAACCTCCGTACCTCTCGTCGCGTGTGCATTTAACTCGGAACGGGAGATAAGAGAGGGCCCAGGAGGAGATTCACGTGCTCTAGAACCCGAGACGAGGTGGAGGAGTCGAAGATTGAATACCGTGTTGAGAGTAGAGTAGTCCTTGGAATCGAGTCAGTCCATTTAATTATGATAGCCATGGAGCTGTTGTTCGGGGTACAAATAAATTCTGAATGGTCATGCCAATCACGCTCAGCGGCGTAAACCTGAAGACGAAAGTGGAGACACTGAAGCAGGAAGCCGCGGAAAGGTGGAATCTGCCCAAGGATTCATTTGGTAAAAATGATTTTTTGCGTTATTTGGAGATTGGTCTTTGTCACATGACTCTTTGTACTCTTTGTTTACTCGATCCTAAGTTTAACATCAGATGCTTTGAATCTGTTATATCTGAAATGTGTATCGCGGCATTTAGCTATTACAAATTTTATTGGATTAGCTTTGTTTTCAATTCTTAATAGATTGGCCTTGTTTTTTTAAAGAAAAGATTAGCTCTAATTTAGTCAAGAAAATATAATTAAAATTCAGGGTTGTTGAAACATTCTGTTTAAATCTGTTATAAAATAAATTCAACTAATCTTTGATTTAAACGTGATACTGATAACTGTCTTCTTTTTCTTTTAGAATTCATTATTGTGGGCTTGTACTGAGGATGATGCAACAGTGGAATCTATTGGATTGAAAAATGGATCAATGGTACATGCATTACAGAAGAAAGAACCAGAATCATCAATATTGAACAAACATATATCAGAAGATTGCATATTACAATTGGCATCGGCATTTAAGTCTTTCAATGAGGACACTGCATTTAGAAGCGCTCTGCATGTAATTATCGTTTAAATAATGATTCTGTTATGTCTTTTTATATGAAATTATATGATTAACTATTATCATGTATTGTTAGAGGAAACTTTTATAAATAAACATTTTTGATATGTTTCAGCGTTTAAGTAAAAGGCCAGAGGTGATAGACATATAATTTCTTCGTCTCCTGGATTACACGAGGATGCAGTCGCTATTGCCATGTTACAGGATCCTGATTTAATGGCGCATTTCATAGATGTTGACACTGTCAGAAGGTGATTAGTGATTTTAATTTGTATCTCTCTGTGTTCAGAAATTTTGTGCAAACAGCACATTTCTCGAAGAAATACATTCTTATTTCACATCTGGTTTGTAGTGTGAATATGGATTTAACTTTTTTTTCATATATTTAGAATTGCGGAACTGCATCCGGTATTAATTGAGGCGGCGCAGAATATCGCGGCGGCTGTGCACGAGGAAGCGCACAACGCAGCCTCCAGTGGCTCCTCCAGTAGTTCGGTGGCCAGTTCGCAGCCCACAACCGCACGTTCCTACAGCATGGATAGTATGAGCCTCGAGGAAGAAATGGCGCGTGACATCGCTCACTTTTTCGCTACGCAGCCTGTAAACGATAGCAATTTGCGTTTTCCTAACGCGTTGCCGGCCGCAAATTCACAGCGACCGGACAATCCACCGTCCTCCACATCCGAGAGCGCCAATCAACCCCCGGCCGAGAATCAGAGCACCGGCGTGATCACGTCGCAGATGTTCATGGAAGCTATGAGACAAGCCGCGCTGGCGACCAATTCGAATCCACAGCAGCCAGCCACGTCGCCGGCGACCTCCTTGTCACCGGTGTTACCGCTATTTTCGCCACCGATCAACGATCTGCAGCGGCAGTTGGCACAGATGCACGAGATGGGTCTTCAAGACGACACCGTAAACATTCAAGCGTTGCAGTTTACCAATGGCGACGTGCAGGCGGCCATCGAACTCGTGTTTAGTGGTTTCTATGATAATTAATGGACAGGAACGATTGAAACAAGGTAATATAAGTGATTACAATTTGTACAAATGGTGTCTCAGAAAAAACAGTGTTTTCCAGATGAATCAGCTTGGACATCCATGACACGTGTTCTCAATTTGTAACATAGGTTGATGCTGAGTCATAGAGAATGTGTTCAAGATGTGAAATATACTGCTTGACGAAGACTTTTTATATAATTTTTGAGGTCCATTGTTCGTTGATGCTAATAATATAGTAAGATCTTTGAACTTTTATCTTTCAAGAACTCGTATAAAGACTATTATTCTAATTTTCAGAGTGCGGTAGAATACGATGTACTTCGTTATTAACATCGACGCAGAAAAATATCAAGAAAATAGATGTTATGTATATTAAGAAAATTGTGTTTAATGAAATTCTACTTTTGCTAAATGCTATGTATGAATTTTATATTTCCGACAATTTTGCATTTATGTTTTATATGCTCAAGCGAAACTGACTTTTACTTCTTCCATGTAACATTTTTGCACTGTTACAATATGAATGAACCAATACATTCGGACAATCACATATGTTGTAGTTATCTCCAAATTCTAATCATTATTGATATATGGTTTATGAAACTCTGATCTCTTTTGCTTTTTTTTTTTTTTTTTTTGCAAAGTCGTCAAAAATTCAATCGAAGTTTAACATATATTTGAATAAAAATCAATGTAAATATACATATGTTGTATGTGCATATATACGTACATATGAACTTTAATAAGATTTCTGTCTTTTTTTCTCCTTTTTTTTATCTCTCTGTGTCTCTCCTATCTCTATAACATTACTATCGTGGCAATTTTTTTATAGCATTGTTATTAATTTAAATGCCAAACAATTATTGTAAATGTATAAGAAAATTTTGCTTCACAGAGCTGCAACGTAAGAATTAAAATTGTGATAGGGGTTTTTGTTCAGCACATGCGAGCCACGTGGAATAACGCTTCAATGTAGATGTATCAGTGCCAAATGCTCGGGATAAATGCGTCATGCATGACAACAGTGGTGTAGCGCGTTAACGCGAAATCGAATGCGTCGCGAAAACCCACACAACCACATGTAAGTGTCACATCTTTAAGTACCGAGTCATCATTTGAGAATCTGTAGGATCTTAAGTGACGTTATAAATGACGTCCAATTAAGACTTATCTGATTATTCACGAGAGATTAAGAAACAGTTACATTGGGAAATGCAATTCTGACATTATACAAGTTGTGTTCTGACTCATTATGATATTTTATTTATCTCTGTAGGATATCTGTAGAATATGATTATAATAGTATGAAGTTCATGAGAAATACATGTTATTGCCAGTTGGAGCAAATTCTACACAAATAAGAAATTTACTCGGGAAATTATTTGAATGTATTGGAGATAGTATATATTATACATATATTGTATATATATAAAATATCCGCATGAATTTCAACGATTGACAACAATGACAACGTTTTCTTTTTAAAAATCAAGTATCCTAGTTTGTTTTCTAGACACACACATATATATATATATATATATATATATATATATATATATATATATATTATAATGTATGTACACAACGTCTAATCCTATATATAGCACTTTGAATATATACAATTTCACGCAATTATCAATGAAAATATCAGACATGGTAGACTGTATCTACAGATTGTGTAAAGAGCGAGTTCATATTACAGAATTTGCAAGAGGGGTGCAGTGTCCGCGCGATACAATACTGCACACCCGACGCCGACGGTGCGTTGGTGCGTGTGCCGGTCTGCCGGTCCCTGCTCACGCATCGGAGCATTCGGAGCGAGTCAGCGAGTGTCGCGAGCCCGAGGTAAAGGGGAATTCTGCAACGGTCCGTCACGTCAGTAGAATCGGGATTTCGCGTGGTTCGGACGTGCAGAGACGGCGGAGTCTCCCCACAGTTCAGTCGCAAGTGACACGAGCAGCACGTGCTCGCGACGTCTGGCGTGCACGCGCACTCATCGATTCACACGTACGTACGTCGATACACACGCACACCCGAGGCACACGTGTCTAGTGTCGACCCTGCCGGTCGGCGTCAGTGCCGGTTGAGGGGAGACGGCAACAGCCACCGCGAAAGGCTGTCAATCGGTAGCCCGTTGTTCTCGGCGCAATGATCGAAGTTTCGAAAGCCCAGTAGCTGGATAGAGCACAGAAAAAAAAAACGATATATTATATCTCAACAGGAACTGGAGATAAATATATATAGGGTGCGAGGTTATGAGGAAGCCGCAATCTGACGTTTGGGAGGATCCCTTGCTACAGGATTGCGAATTTAGCGAACGAAAAGGTGAACAGCCAAATATCGAGTTTTTCGCCATGCATTCAACGCTAAATATGTTTGCGGTTTCGAATTTTATCTTATAAATGTGCAATTCTTAGCTTCTCCCTTTTACCAAAAGACATTTCTCTTCTGCTACCCAAATTTTACGCTCGGCTGACGTTTGGAGGCGACAGGAGACGGATGACCAGTCTGGACTGGACCAGCCGCGTTTAGCGTCGAATGCGCGGCGAGAATGCGGTCCCTCGATTTCGCCGGGGCGGGCGGCCAAACGAGCCGGTCGCGTGCGAGAGCGAACGCGTGGAAGCACAGGGCCGGTTTAAGATTTAAGATTCTCTCTGTTACTCGTTGAGACTTACCGTTAAGCAACTTTCTGTTTTTTTTCCACTCCTGTTTTTCATTAATCGTAGTATCGATTAGAGACTAGACGATGACAAAACAGTTTGCTCAACCAAGATTATCCTATGTTTACAGAATCACTCCTATTATACTATAGATAAAAAAATTATTCGTCTGTATATGTTCTTTTTTTTAGGATATCTAGATTAATAATATTATTGTTATGTGAAATGGTGCAAATTGATGTAAAAGTTTTCTTGGGAAACGGAAAAGTCTAGCTTGCATCAAATTTTAACATATAAACAACTAAACCTAATATATTACTTTTTCGATTACCGTTCGTCTTATGTCAAAAAAACGGCTATATCGTTTGCGTTAGCCTCGCACGGCCCGTGTGGAAACGTTTGCATTCGCAATAAAGGCCGCAGCACCGTTCGCGATCGGTCGGCGTTGCTAAGCGCCGGACGATTTTTAAAAGTCTGTCCGCCTCTCTCCGCACATCCTCTGTTCTGCGATTTCGCGCAAAGTGATGTTT
>JASTWL010001952.1:0-13738 GCA_035220575.1 Temnothorax rugatulus | reverse complement strand
TGAGGTTAGTTTGGTAGAGTTTTGTTAGTTTGGCAGAGTTTGTTTGGCAGAGTGAGTTAGTTTGGCAGAGTTTGTTAGTTTGGCAGAGTGAGTTTAGTTTGGCGGAGTGAGTTAGTTTGGACAGAGTTTGTTGTTTGGCGGAGTTAGTTTGGCAGATGTTAGTTTTGCAGAGTGATTAGTTTGGCAGAGTTTGTTAGTTTGGCAGAGTTTGTTTGGCAGAGTGAGTTAGTTTGGTAGAGTGAGTTTAGTTTGGCGGAGTTTGTTAGTTTTGACAGAGTTTGTTTTGGCGGAGTTAGTTTGGCAGAGTTTGTTTGGCAGAGTTTTTGGAGTTAGTTTGGCAGAGTTTGTTTGACAGAGTGAGTTAGTTTTGGCAGAGTTTGTTATATTTTGGCAGAGTTAGTTTTGGCGAGTGAGTTAGTTTGTAAAGTGAGTTTTGTTTGGCGGAGTTTTTTTTTGTTAGTTTTAGGAGTTTGTTAGTTTGGCAGAGTGTGTTAGTTTGGTAAGTGAGTTTAGTTTGGCGGAGTTTGTATTTTGACAGAGTTTGTTTGCGGCGGAGTTAGTTTGGCAGAGTTTGTTTGGCAGAGTGAGTTTAGTTTGGCAGAGTTTGTTAGTTTGGCAGAGTGTTTTAGTTTGGCAGAGTGAGTTTATTTGGCGGAGTTTGTTAGTTTGGCAGAGTGTTTGTTTGGCAGAGTGGTTAGTTTGGCAGAGTTTGTTAGTTTGGCGGACTGATTTTAGTTTGCGGAGTTTTGATAGTTTTGACAGAGTTTTGTTTGGCGGAGTTAGTTTTGGCAGAGTTTGTTTGGCAGAGTGAGTTAGTTTGGCAGAGTTTGTTAGTTTGGCAGAGTTAGTTTGCAGAGTGTGTTGTTTGGTAGAGTTTGTTTGGGGGGGTAGTGAGTTTAGTTTGGCGGAGTTTGTTAGTTTGACAGAGTTTGTTTGGCGGAGTTAGTTTGGCAGAGTTTGTTTGGCAGAGTGAGTTAGTTTTGGCAGAGTTTGTTTGAAGAGTGAGTTAGTTTGGCAGAGTTTGTTAGTTTGGCAGAGTTTAGTTTGGCAGAGTGGTTAGTTTGGTAGAGTTTGTTAGTTTGGCAGAGTTTGTTTGGCAGAGTGAGTTAGTTTGGCAGAGTTTGTTTAGTTTGGCAGAGTGTGTTAGTTGGTAGAGTGATTTAGTTTGGCAGAGTTTGTTAGTTTGGCGGAGTGAGTTTAGTTTGGCGGAGTTTTTAGTTTGGCAGAGTTTGGTTGGCGGAGTTAGTTTTTGCAGAGTTTGTTTGGCAGAGTGATTTTTTTTGGCAGAGTTTGTTAGTTTGGCAGAGTTAGTTTTGGCAAGTGTGTTAGTTTGGTAGAGTGAGTTTAGTTTGGCGGAGTTTGTTAGTTTTGACAGAGTTTGTTTGGCGGAGTTAGTTTGGCAGAGTTTTGTTTGGCAGAGTGGTTAGTTTGGCAGAGTTTGTTTGGCAGAGTGATTAGTTTGGCAGAGTTTGTTAGTTTGGCAGAGTTTGTTTTGCAGAGTGAGTTAGTTTGGCAGAGTTTGTTAGTTTTGGCGGAGTGAGTTTAGTTTGGCGGAGTTTGTTAGTTTACAGAGTTTGTTTGGCGGAGTTAGTTTGGCAGAGTTTGTTTGGCAGAGTGAGTTAGTTTGGCAGAGTTTGTTAGTTTGGCAAGTTAGTTTGGCAGTGTGTTAGTTTGGTAGGTGAGTTTAGTTTGGCGGAGTTTGTTAGTTTTGACAGAGTTTGTTTTGGCGGAGTTAGTTTGGGCAGAGTTTTGTTGGCAGAGTGAGTTAGTTTGGCAGAGTTTGTTTTGACAGAGTGAGTAGTTTGGCAGTTTGTTAGTTTGGCAGAGTTAGTTTGGCAGAGTGATTAGTTTGGCAGAGTTTGTTAGTTTGGCAGAGTGTGTTAGTTTGGTAGAGTGAGTTTAGTTTGGGCGTTTGTTAGTTTGGCAGAGTTTGGTTTGGCAAGTGAGTTAGTTTGGCAGGTTTGTTAGTTTGGCAGAGTTTAGTTTGGCGGAGTTTGTTAGTTTTGCAGAGTTTGTTTGGCGGAGTTTAGTTTGGCAGAGTTTGTTTGGCAGAGTGAGTTAGTTTGGCAGAGTTTGTTAGTTTGGCAGAGTTTGTTTGGCAGAGTGGTTAGTTTTGGTAGAGTGAGTTTAGTTTGGCGGAGTTTGTTAGTTTGGCAGAGTTTGTTTGGCGGAGTTAGTTTGGCAGAGTTTGTTTTGGCAGAGTGAGTTAGTTTGGCAGAGTTTGTTTGGCAGAGTGAGTTAGTTTTGGCAGAGTTTGTTAGTTTGGCGGAGTGAGTTTTTTGTTGGCGGAGTTTGATAGTTTGGCAGAGTTTGTTAGTTTGGCAGAGTTTTTGTTAGTTTGGCAGAGTTTGTTTGGCGAGTAGTTTGCAGAGTTTAGTTTTTGGCAGAGTTTTTAGTTTGGAAGTTTGTTAGTTTGGCAGAGTTTGGTTTGGCAGAGTGAGTTAGTTTTGGCAGAGTTTGTTTGGTTTGGCAGAGTGAGTTAGTTTGGCAGAGTTTGTTTGGCAGAGTGAGTTAGTTTGGCAGAGTTTGTTAGTTTGGCAGAGTTAGTTTGGCAGAGTGTGTTAGTTTGGTAGAGTGAGTTTAGTTTGGCGGAGTTTGTTAGTTTGACAGAGTTTGTTTGGCGGAGTTAGTTTGGCAGAGTTTGTTTGGCAGAGTGAGTTAGTTTGGCAGAGTTTGTTAGTTTGGCAGAGTTTGTTTGGCAGAGTGAGTTAGTTTGGTAGAGTGAGTTAGTTTGGCGGAGTTTGTTAGTTTGACAGAGTTTGTTTGGCGGAGTTAGTTTGGCAGAGTTTGTTTGGCAGAGTGAGTTAGTTTGGCAGAGTTTGTTTGGCAGAGTGAGTTAGTTTGGCAGAGTTTGTTTGACAGAGTGAGTTAGTTTGGTAGAGTGAGTTTAGTTTGGCGGAGTTTGTTAGTTTGACAGAGTTTGTTTGGCGGAGTTGTTTGGCAGAGTTAGTTTGGCAGAGTGAGTTAGTTTGGCAGAGTTTGTTTGGCAGAGTGAGTTTAGTTTGGCAGAGTTTGTTAGTTTGGCAGAGTGTGTTAGTTTGGTAGAGTGAGTTTAGTTTGGCGGAGTTTGTTAGTTTGACAGAGTTTGTTTGGCGGAGTTAGTTTGGCAGAGTTTGTTTGGCAGAGTGAGTTAGTTTGGCAGAGTTTGTTAGTTTGGCAGAGTTTGTTTGGCAGAGTGAGTTAGTTTGGCAGAGTTTGTTAGTTTGGCGGAGTGAGTTTAGTTTGGCGGAGTTTGTTAGTTTGGCAGAGTTTGTTTGGCGGAGTTAGTTTGGCAGAGTTTGTTTGGCAGAGTGAGTTAGTTTGGTAGAGTGAGTTTAGTTTGGCGGAGTTTGTTAGTTTGACAGAGTTTGTTTGGCGGAGTTAGTTTGGCAGAGTTTGTTTTGCAGAGTGAGTTAGTTTGGCAGAGTTTGTTTGGCAGAGTGAGTTAGTTTGGCAGAGTTTGTTTGGCAGAGTGAGTTAGTTTGGCAGAGTTTGTTAGTTTGGCAGAGTTTGTTTGGCAGAGTGAGTTAGTTTGGCAGAGTTTGTTAGTTTGACAGAGTTTGTTTGGCGGAGTTAGTTTGGCAGAGTTTGTTTGGCAGAGTGAGTTAGTTTGGCAGAGTTTGTTAGTTTGGCAGAGTTTAGTTTGGCAGTGAGTTTAGTTTGGCGGAGTTTGTTAGTTTGGCAGAGTTTGTTTGGCAGAGTGAGTTAGTTTTGGCAGAGTTTGTTAGTTTGGCGGAGTGAGTTTAGTTTGGCAGAGTTTGTTAGTTTGGCAGAGTTTGTTAGTTTGGCAGAGTTTGTTTGCGGAGTGAGTTAGTTTGGCAGAGTTTGTTAGTTTGGCGGAGAGTTTAGTTTGGCGGAGTTTGATAGTTTGGCAGAGTTTGTTTGGCGGAGTTAGTTTGGCAGAGTTTGTTTGGCAGAGTGAGTTAGTTTGGTAGAGTGAGTTTAGTTTGGCGGAGTTTGTTAGTTTGACAGAGTTTGTTTGGCGGAGTTAGTTTGGCAGAGTTTGTTTGGCAGAGTGAGTTAGTTTGGCAGAGTTTGTTAGTTTGGCAGAGTGAGTTTAGTTTGGCAGAGTTTGTTAGTTTGGCAGAGTTTGTTAGTTTGGCGGAGTTTGTTAGTTTGGCAGAGTTTGTTTGGCAGAGTGAGTTAGTTTGGCAGAGTTTGTTAGTTTGGCGGAGTGAGTTTAGTTTGGCGGAGTTTGATAGTTTGGCAGAGTTTGTTTGGCGGAGTTAGTTTGGCAGAGTTTGTTTGGCAGAGTGAGTTAGTTTGGTAGAGTGAGTTTAGTTTGGCGGAGTTTGTTAGTTTGACAGAGTTTGTTTGGCGGAGTTAGTTTGGCAGAGTTTGTTTGGCGAGTGAGTTAGTTTGGCAGAGTTTGTTTGGCAGAGTGAGTTAGTTTGGCAGAGTTTGTTTGGCAGAGTGAGTTAGTTTGGCAGAGTTTGTTAGTTTGGCAGAGTGTGTTAGTTTGGTAGAGTGAGTTTAGTTTGGCGGAGTTTGTTAGTTTGACAGAGTTTGTTTGGCGGAGTTAGTTTGGCAGAGTTTGTTTGGCAGAGTGAGTTAGTTTGGCAGAGTTTGTTAGTTTGGCAGAGTTTGTTTGGCAGAGTGAGTTAGTTTGGCAGAGTTTGTTAGTTTGGCAGAGTTTGTTAGTTTGGCGGAGTGAGTTTAGTTTGGCGGAGTTTGTTAGTTTGGTAGAGTGAGTTTAGTTTGGCGGAGTTTGTTAGTTTGACAGAGTTTGTTTGGCGGAGTTAGTTTGGCAGAGTTTGTTTGGCAGAGTGAGTTAGTTTGGCAGAGTTTGTTAGTTTGGCAGAGTTTAGTTTGGCAGAGTGAGTTAGTTTGGCAGAGTTTGTTTAGTTTGGCAGAGTGAGTTAGTTTGGCGAGTTTTTGTTAGTTTGGCAGAGTGAGTTTAGTTTGGCGGAGTTTGTTAGTTTGACAGAGTTTGTTTGGCGGAGTTAGTTTGGCAGAGTTTGTTTGGCAGAGTGAGTTAGTTTGGCAGAGTTTGTTTGGCAGATTGTTAGTTGGCAGAGTTTGTTTGGCAGAGTGAGTTAGTTTGGCAGAGTTTGTTAGTTTGGCAGAGTGTGTTAGTTTGGTAGAGTGAGTTTAGTTTGGCGGAGTTTTGTTAGTTTGCAGAGTTTTGTTTCGCGGAGTTAGTTTGGCAGAGTTTGTTTGGCAGAGTGAGTTAGTTTGGCAGAGTTTGTTAGTTTGGCAGAGTTTGTTAGTTTGGCAAGTGAGTTAGTTTGGCAGAGTTGTTAGTTTGGCAGAGTTTGTTAGTTTGGCGGAGTGTTTAGTTTGGCGAGTTTGATAGTTTGGTAGAGTGAGTTTAGTTTGGCGGAGTTTGTTAGTTTGACAGAGTTTGTTTGGGGCGAGTTAGTTTGGCGAGTTTTTTTGGCAGAGTGAGTTAGTTTGGCAGAGTTTGTTAGTTTGGCAGAGTGTGTTAGTTTGGTAGAGTTGAGTTTAGTTTGGCAGAGTGGTTAGTTTGGCAGAGTTTGTTAGTTTTGGCGGAGTGAGTTTAGTTTTGGCGGAGTTTGATAGTTTGGCAGAGTTTGTTAGTTTGGCGGAGTTTGTTATTTTTGACAGAGTTGTTTGGCGGAGTTAGTTTTGGCAGAGTTTGTTTTGGCAAGTGAGTTAGTTTGGCAGAGTTTGTTTGGCAGGTGAGTTAGTTTGGCAGAGTTTGTTTGGCAGAGTTTGGTAGTTAGTTTTTGGCAGAGTTTTAGTTTTTTGGCAGAGTGTTTAGTTTGGTAGAGTGAGTTTAGTTTGGCGGAGTTTGTTAGTTTTGACAGAGTTTGTTTTGGCGGAGTTAGTTTGGCAGAGTTGTTTGGCAGAGTGAGTTAGTTTGGCAGAGTTTTTGTTTTAGTTTGGCAGAGTGTGTTAGTTTGGAGTGAGTTTAGTTTTTGGGGAGTTTGTTAGTTTGGCAGAGTTTGTTTGGCAGAGTGGAGTAGTTTGGCAGAGTTTGTTAGTTTTGCGGAGTGAGTTTTTAGAGTTTTTGGCGGAGTTTGTTAGTTTGGCAGAGTTTTTTTAGTTTGGCAGAGTTTGTTAGTTTGACAGAGTTTTGTTTGGCGGAGTGAGTTTAGTTTGGCAGAGTTTGTAGTTTTGGCGGAGTGAGTTTAGTTTGGCGGAGTTTGTTAGTTTGGCAAGAGTTGTTTGGCGGAGTTTGTTTGGCAGAGTTTTTTGGCAGAGTGGTTAGTTTGGTAGAGTGAGTTTAGTTTGGCGGAGTTTGTTAGTTTGACAGAGTTTTTTGGCGGAGTTAGTTTGGCAGAGTTTGTTTTGCAGAGTGAGTTAGTTTGGCAGAGTTTGTTTTGTGGGTGGAGTGAGTTTTAGTTTTGGCAGAGTTTGTTAGTTTGGCAGAGTTTGTTTAGTTTGGCGGAGTTTGTTAGTTTGGCAGAGTTTGTTTGGCAGAGTGAGTTAGTTTGGCAGAGTTTGTTAGTTTGGCGGAGTGAGTTTAGTTTGGCGAGTTTGATAGTTTGGCAGAGTTTGTTTTGCGGAGTTAGTTTTTGGCAGAGTTTGTTTGGCAGAGTGAGTTAGTTTGGTAGAGTGAGTTTAGTTTGGCGGAGTTTGTTAGTTTGACAGAGTTTGTTTGGCGGAGTTAGTTTGGCAGAGTTTGTTTGGCAGAGTGAGTTAGTTTGGCAGAGTTTGGTTTGGCAGAGTGAGTTTTTTGCAGAGTTTTTAGTTTGGCAGAGTTTGTTAGTTTGGCAGAGTTTGTTAGTTTGGCAGAGTGTGTTTGTTTGGTAGAGTGAGTTTAGTTTGGCGGAGTTTGTTAGTTTGACAGAGTTTGTTTGGCGGGGTTAGTTTGGCAGAGTTTGTTTGGCAGAGTGAGTTAGTTTGGCAGAGTTTGTTAGTTTGGCAGAGTGTGTTGTTTTGGCAGAGTGAGTTAGTTTGGCAGAGTTTGTTAGTTTGGCAGAGTTTGTTAGTTTGGCAGAGTTTAGTTTGGCGGAGTTTGATAGTTTGGCAGAGTTTGTTAGTTTGGCGGAGTTTGTTAGTTTGACAGAGTTTGTTTGGCGGAGTTTAGTTTGGCAGAGTTAGTTTGGCAGAGTGAGTTAGTTTGGGCAGAGTTTGTTAGTTTTGGCAGAGTTTGTGTTAGTTTGGCAGAGTGAGTTTAGTTTTGCAGAGTGAGTGTTTTTTTGGCAGAGTTTTTAGTTTGGCGGAGTGAGTTTAGTTTGGCAGAGTTTGTTAGTTTGGCAGAGTTTGTTAGTTTGGCGAGTTTGTTAGTTTGCAGAGTTTGTTTGGCGGAGTTAGTTTGGCAGAGTTTGTTTTGCAGAGTGAGTTAGTTTGGCAGAGTTTGTTTTTGGCAGAGTGAGTTAGTTTGGCAGAGTTTGTTAGTTTGGCAGAGGTAGTTTGCGAGTGAGTAGTTTGGTAGAGTGGAGTTTAGTTTGGCGAGGTTTGTTAGTTTGACAGAGTTTGTTTGGCGGAGTTAGTTTGGCAGAGTTTGTTTGGCAGAGTGAGTTAGTTTGGCAGAGTTTGTTTGGCAGAGTGGAGTTAGTTTGACAGGAGTTGTTGGTATGAGTGGCAGAGTTTGTTTGGCGAGTTTGTTATTTGGCAGAGTTTGTTTGGCAGGAGTTAGTTTTGGCAGAGTTGTTTGGCAGAGTGAGGTTAGTTTTGGTAGAGTGAGTTAGTTTGGCGGAGTTTTGTAGTTTGACAGAGTTTGTTGGCGGAGTTAGTTTGGCAGAGTTTGTTGGCAGAGTGAGTTAGTTTGGCAGAGTTTGTTAGTTTGCAGAGTTTGTTTGGCAGAGTGAGTTAGTTTGGTAGAGTGAGTTTAGTTTGGCGGAGTTTGTTAGTTTGACAGAGTTTTTTTTGGCGGAGTTAGTTTGGCAGAGTTTGTTTGGCAGAGTGAGTTGTTTGGCAGAGTTTGTTTGGCAGAGTGAGTTAGTTTGGCAGAGTTTGTTAGTTTGGCAGAGTTAGTTTTTGCAGAGTGAGTTAGTTTGGTAGAGTTTGTTAGTTTGGCAGAGTTTGTTTGGCAGAGTGAGTTAGTTTGGCAGAGTTTGTTAGTTTGGCAGAGTGAGTTTAGTTTGGCGGAGTTTGATAGTTTGGCAGAGTTTGTTTGTTTGCGGAGTTAGTTTGGCAGAGTTTTGTTGGCAGAGTGAGTTAGTTTGGTAGAGTGAGTTTAGTTTGGCGGAGTTTGTTAGTTTGGACAGAGTTTGTTATTTGGCAGAGTGTGTTAGTTTTTTGGCAGAGTGAGTTTAGTTTGGCAGAGTTTGTTGTTTGACAGAGTTTGTTTGGCGGAGTTAGTTTGGCAGAGTTTGTTTTGGCAGAGTGAGTTAGTTTGGCAGAGTTTGTTTAGTTTTGGCAGAGTTTGTTAGTTTGGCAGAGTGAGTTTAGTTTGGCGGAGTTTGTGTTTTTTTGCAGAGTTTTTGTTTGGCAGAGTGAGTTAGTTTGGCAGAGTTTGTTTAGTTTGGCGGAGTGAGTTTAGTTTGGCGAGTTTGTTAGTTTGACAGAGTTTGTTTGGCGGAGTTATTTTGGCAGAGTTTTGTTTGGCAGAGTGAGTTAGTTTGGCAGAGTTTGTAGTTTTGGCAGAGTTAGTTTGGCAGAGTGTGTTAGTTTGGTAGAGTGAGTTTAGTTTGGCGGAGTTTGTTAGTTTGACAGAGTTTGTTTGGCGGTTAGTTTGGCAGAGTTTTGTTTGGCAGAGTGAGTTTTAGTTTTGGCAGAGTTTGTTTGACAGAGTGAGTTTAGTTTGGCAGAGTTTGTTAGTTTGGCAAGTTTGTTTGGCAGAGTGAGTTAGTTTGGCAGAGTTTGTTAGTTTGGCAGAGTTTTGTTTGGCAGAGTGAGTTAGTTTGGCAGAGTTTGTTAGTTTGGCAGAGTGGTTAGTTTGTAGAGTGAGTTAGTTTGGCAGAGTTTGTTAGTTTGGCAGAGTTTGTTTGGCAGAGTGAGTTAGTTTGGCAGAGTTTTGTTAGTTTTGGCGGAGTGAGTTTAGTTTGGCAGAGTTTGTTAGTTTGGCAGAGTTTTGTTTGGCGGTGAGTTTGGTTTGGCAGAGTTTGTTTGGCAGAGTGAGTTAGTTTGGCAGAGTTTTGTTAGTTTGGCAGAGTTAGTTTGGCAGAGTGTGTTATTTGGCGAGTGAGTTTAGTTTGGCGGAGTTTGTTAGTTTGGTTTGACAGAGTTTGTTTGGCGGAGTTAGTTTGGCAGAGTTTGTTTGGCAGAGTGAGTTAGTTTGGCAGAGTTTGTTTGGCAGAGTGAGTTAGTTTGGCAGAGTTTGTTAGTTTGGCAGAGTTAGTTTGGCAGAGTGAGTTTAGTTTGTGGAGAGTGAGTTTAGTTTGGTGGCGGAGTTTGTTAGTTTGGCAGAGTTTGTTAGTTGGCAGGTGAGTTAGTTTGGCAGAGTTTGTTAGTTTTGGCGGAGTGATTTTTTAGTTTGGCGGATTTTGGATAGTTTGGCGAGTTTGGTTAGTTTTTGGCGGATTTTTGTTTATTTGACAGAGTTTGTTTGGCGGAGTTTAGTTTGGCAGAGTTTGTTTGGCAGAGTGAGTTAGTTTGGCAGAGTTTGTTTGGCAGAGTGAGTTTAGTTTGGCAGAGTTGTTAGTTTGGCAGAGTTAGTTTGCAGAGTGTGTTAGTTTTGGTAGAGTGAGTTTAGTTTGGCGGAGTTTGTTAGATTTGACAGAGTTTTGTTTGGCGGAGTTAGTTAGTTTGGCAGAGTTTGTTAGTTTGGCGGAGTGAGTTTAGTGTTGGCGGAGTTTGATAAGTTTGGCGAGTTGAGTTAGTTTGGCGGAGTTTTGTTAGTTTGACAGAGTTTGTTTGGCGGAGTTAGTTTGGCAGAGTTTGTTTGGCAGAGTGAGTTAGTTTTGCAGAGTTTGGTTTGACAGAGTGAGTTAGTTTGGCAGAGTTTGTTAGTTTGGCAGAGTTTAGTTTGGCAGAGTGAGTTTAGTTTTTTGTAGAGTTTGTTAGTTTGGCAGAGTTGTTTGGCAGAGTGAGTTAGTTTGGCAGAGTTTGTTAGTTTGGCAGAGTGTTTTAGTTTGGTAGAGTGAGTTTGTTTTGGCGGAGTTTGTTAGTTTGGCAGAGTTTGTTTGGCAGGTGAGTTTAGTTTGGCAGAGTTTGTTAGTTGGCGGAGTGAGTTTAGTTTGGCGGAGTTTGATAGTTTGACAGAGTTTGTTTGGCGGAGTTAGTTGGCAGAGTTTGTTTGGCAGAGTGATTAGTTTGGGCAGAGTTTGTTAGTTTGGCAGAGTTATTTTTGCAGAGTGTGTTAGTTTGGCAGAGTTAGTTTAGTTTGGCAGAGTTTTGTTAGTTTGACAGAGTTTGTTTGGCGGAGTTTATTTTGGCAGAGTTTGTTAGTTGGCAGAGTTAGTTTGGCAGAGTTGGGTTAGTTTTGGTAGAGTTGAGTTTAGTTTGGCGGAGTTTTTAGTTTGACAGAGTTTGTTTTGGCAGAGTGTGTTAGTTTTGTAGAGTGAGTTTAGTTTGGCAGAGTTTGTTTAGTTTGACAGAGTTTGGTTTGGCGGAGTTTAGTTTGGCAGAGTTTTTGTTTGGCAGAGTGTGTTAGTTTGGCAGAGTTTGTTAGTTTGGCAAGTTGTGTTAGTTTGGCAAGTGATTTTAGTTTGGCGAGTTTGTTAGTTGGCAGAGTTTTGTTTGGCAGAGTGAGTTAGTTTGGCAGAGTTTGTTAGTTTGGCGGAGTGAGTTTAGTTTGGCGGAGTTTGTTAGTTTGGCAGAGTTTGTTTGGCGGAGTTAGTTTGGCAGAGTTTGTTTGGCAGAGTGAGTTAGTTTGGCAGAGTTTGTTAGTTTTTGGCAGAGTTAGTTTGGCAGAGTGTGTTAGTTTGGTAGAGTGAGTTTAGTTTGGCGGAGTTTGTTAGTTTGACAGAGTTTGTTTGGCGGAGTTAGTTTGGCAGAGTTTGTTTGGCAGAGTGAGTTAGTTTTGGCAGAGTTTGTTTGACAGAGTGAGTTAGTTTTTGGCAGAGTTTGTTAGTTTGGCAGAGTTAGTTTGGCAGAGTGAGTTAGTTTTTGTAGAGGGAGTTTAGTTTTGGCAGAGTTTTTGTTTGGCAAGAGTTGTTAGTTGGCAGAGTTGTTTGTTTGGCAAGAGTGGGGTGAGTTTAGTTTTGCGGAGTTTGTTAGTTTGGCAGAGTTTGTTTGGCGGAGTTGTTTTGGCAGAGTTTGTTTGGCAGAGGTTTAGTTTGGCAGAGTTTGTTAAGTTTGCAGAGTTTGTTAGTTTGGCAGAGTGAGTTTAGTTTGGCGGAGTTTGTTAGTTTGGCAGAGTTTGTTTGGCAGATTGAGTTAGTTTGGCAGAGTTTGTTAGTTTGGTAGAGTGAGTTTAGTTTTTGGCGGAGTTTTTAGTTTTGACAGAGTTTGTTTGGCGGAGTTAGTTTGGCAGAGTTTGTTTGGCAGAGTGAGTTAGTTTGGCAGAGTTTGTTAGTTTGGCAGAGTTAGTTTGGCAGAGTGTGTTAGTTTGGTAGAGTGAGTTTAGTTTGGCGGAGTTTGTTAGTTTGACAGAGTTTGTTTGGCGGAGTTAGTTTGGCAGAGTTTGTTTGGCAGAGTGAGTTAGTTTGGCAGAGTTTGTTTGACAGAGTGAGTTAGTTTGGCAGAGTTTGTTAGTTTGGCAGAGTTAGTTTGGCAGAGTGAGTTAGTTTGGTAGAGTTTGTTAGTTTGCAGAGTTTGTTTGCAGAGTGAGTTAGTTTGGCAGAGTTTGTTAGTTTGGCGAGTGGGTTAGTTTGGCAGGAGTTGAGTAGTTTGGCAGAGTTTGTTAGTTTTGGCAGAGTTTGTTTGGCAGAGTGAGTTAGTTTGGCAGAGTTAGTTAGTTTGGCGGAGTTAGTTAGTTTGAGCAGGAGTTTGATAGTTTGGCAGGAGTTGTTAGTTTGGCGAGTTTAGTTTGGCAGAGTTTGTTTGGCAGAGTGAGTTAGTTTTGGCAGAGTTTGTTAGTTTGGCAGAGTTAGTTTGGCAGAGTGTGTTAGTTTGGTAAGTGAGTTTAGTTTGGCGGAGTTTGTTTTTTTGAGTGTTTTGTTTGACAGAGTTTGTTTGGCGGAGTTTAGTTTTGGCAGTTTTTGTTTGGCAGAGTGAGTTAGTTTGGCAGAGTTTGTTTGGCAGAGTGAGTTTAGTTTGGCAGAGTTGTTAGTTTGGCGGAGTGAGTTTAGTTTGGCGGAGTTTTGATAGTTTGGCAGAGTTTGTTTGGCGGAGTTAGTTTGGCAGAGTTTGTTTTGGCAGAGTGAGTTAGTTTTGGCAGAGTTTTGTTAGTTTGGCAGAGTTAGTTTGTTTGCAGAGTGTGTTAGTTTGGTAGAGTGAGTTTAGTTTGGCGGAGTTTGTTTGTTAGTTTGACAGAGTTTGTTTTGGCGGAGTTAGTTTGGCAGAGTTTTGTTTGGCAGAGTGAGTTAGTTTGGCAGAGTTTTGGTTTTGGCAGAGTGAGTTAGTTTGGCAGAGTTTGTTAGTTTTGGCAGAGTTATTTGGCAGAGTGAGTTAGTTTTGGTAGAGTTTGTTAGTTTTTGGCAGGTTTGTTTGGCAGAGTGAGTTAGTTTGGCAGAGTTTTGTTAGTTTGGCAGAGTGTGTTAGTTTGGTAAGTGAGTTAGTTGGGGAGTTTGTTAGTTTGGCAGAGTTTTGTTTGGCAGAGTGAGTTAGTTTGGCAGAGTTTTTGTTAGTTTGGCAGAGTTGGTTTAGTTTGGCGGAGTTTGATAGTTTGGCAGAGTTTGTTAGTTTGGCAGAGTTTGTTTGGCAGAGTGAGTTTGTTTGGCAGAGTTTGTTAGTTTGGCGGAGTGAGTTAGTTTGGCGGAGTTTTTGATAGTTTGGCAGAGTTTGTTTGGCGGAGTTAGTTTGGCAGAGTTTGTTTGGCAGAGTGATTAGTTTGGTAGAGTTGTTGAGTTAGTTTTGGCGGAGTTTGTTAGTTTGGCAGAGTTTTTGTTTGGCGGAGTTAGTTTGGCAGAGTTTGTTTGGCAGAGTGAGTTAGTTTGGCAGAGTTTGTTAGTTTGGCAGTTGAGTTTGTTTTGGCAGGAGTTTGATAGTTTTGGGGGCAGAGTTTGTTAGTTTGGCGGAGTTTGTTAGTTTGGCGAGTTTGTTTGGCGGAGTGAGTTTAGTTTTGGCAGAGTTTGTTAGTTTGGCGGAGTGAGTTTAGTTTGGCGGAGTTTTGATAGTTGGCAGAGTTTGTTTGGCGGAGTTAGTTTGGCAGAGTTTGTTTGGCAGAGTGAGTTAGTTTGGTAGAGTGAGTTTAGTTTGGCGGAGTTTGTTAGTTTGACAGAGTTTGTTTTGGCGGAGTTAGTTTGGCAGAGTTTTGTTTGGCAGAGTGAGTTGTTTGGCAGAGTTTGTTTTTTGGCAGAGTGGTTAGTTTGGCAGAGTTTGTTTGGCAGAGTGAGTTAGTTTGGCAGAGTTTGTTAGTTTTTGGCAGAGTGTGTTAGTTTGGTAGTGAGTTTTAGTTTGGCGGAGTTTGTTAGTTTGACAGAGTTTGTTTGGCGGAGTTAGTTTGGCAGTTTGTTTGGCAGAGTGAGTTAGTTTGGCAGAGTTTTGTTTTTTAGTTTGGCAGAGTGTGTTAGTTTGGTAAGAGATTTTAGTTTGGCGGAGTTTGTTAGTTTGGCAGAGTTTGTTTAGTTTGGCGGAGTAGTTTAGTTTGGCAGAGTGTTGAATAGTTTTTGGTAAGTGAGTTTAGTTTGGGCGGAGTTTGTTAGTTTTGACAGAGTTTGTTTGGCGGAGTTAGTTTGGCAGAGTTTGTTTTTGGCAGAGTTTGTTAGTTGGCAGAGTGTGTTATTTGGTAGAGTGAGTTTAGTTTGCAGAGGAGTTAGTTTTGGCAGAGTTTGTTAGTTTGGCAGTGTGAGTTTAGTTTGGCGGAGTTTGTTAGTTTGGCAGAGTTTTTAGTTTGGCGGAGTTTGTTAGTTTGACAGAGTTT
>JASTWL010001951.1:0-13748 GCA_035220575.1 Temnothorax rugatulus | reverse complement strand
ATTCTGTCATATCCGTTGGCTTTGCATAAACTATCTTCTGAAGAATATCCTTCACTCAAAAAAAAATATTCTACTGATAAGTGGGGAATTCCTCTTAGCACTTCCTCTAAGCAAAATGTTACATAAAGAATATTTTTCTTTAAGTAATACGTATTACTTTATAAAAGAGTGGATGCGTAAACTATAATCAAGAGTAAATTCCTCTATAGCAAATTCTACTATAATAATCCGAATAGCCTCTTAAAATTAAAGGATATGCAAGATATTCCCGTATAGAAATTTGTTAGGGATGGCCTTACATAACATAAGGCCCCGATCATTACTTATTAGGGATGCCATGAGAAAGATTTCCTTATTTTAACATGATGAGGTCCCGATCATTATTTATTAGGGATTCCTAAGAAAGGTTCCTTATTTTTATCTAATAAGGCCCTTGTAAGGATTTGATAAGGATGTTTTAACTTCATAAATACTTATTTATCAGGGCTAACCTGATGAGGTCCCGATCATTATTTATTAGGAATTCCATAAGAAAGGTTTCCTTATTTTTCTCTAGTGAGGCCTTTGTAAGGATTTGATAAGGATGTTTTAACTTCATAAATACTTCTTTATTAGGGCTAACCGGATAGGTCCCGATCATTATTTATTACCCACACAGTACACGATGTCCATTGGACGTCCATAGACGTCGACTGGACGTCCAGGATGTCCAATGGACGTCCTTAGACGTCCAATGGACATCATGTGCTGTGTGGGTAGGGATTCCATAAGAAAAGTTTCCTTATTTTTGTCTAATGAAGCCCTTGTAAGAATTTGATAGGAATGTTTTAACTTTATAAATATACTTTTTTCATAAATATATTTACGAACACAAAATTTCATAATAAGCCGGCACTGGTTTCTGACATTCACCCGACATTAAGAAATATTATATCATATATTTAAAATTTTATTACTCTTTTTAAACTGAATTGTTTCTTAAGATGATTTTGGAAAAATTATATATTTGCGCTGGTTATGACATATGTAGACTATATATAACGCTCACATTAAATTAAGAAGTAGTCTACCACGTAAGGCAGTTGGCTCACGATCCAGAGGTCCCGAGTTCGAATCCCACCAAGGTAAGTGTTTTTTCAGATACCAGAAAATATTTATAATCATAAACTGCATCTTAAGAAACAAATTTACTTAAAAAATAGTAATAAAATTTCGAAATAAATAATTTTTTTTTTATGTCGGGTGAATATCGGAAATCAGTGTCAGTCCTCTAGCATTAAGAGGACTGCAATCTTAAGTCTAGCGTCTCATGGTTAGAGGATATTCCTCTAGATTTTAAAATATCTTCTTGAGACCGTATTTCAGAGGAAAATCCTCTAAAATCAAGAAGGAGCCACTAAACGACAGAATATTTTTTTGGGAGTTAATTAATATCTTGCGATATTTTTTGATCTACCTCAGATATCCTGTGGACGTCATCTAAGATGTCTGCAAGATACTAAATAGCCGGACACTTGTGCATCCAATGGATATCCACCGGATATCTGAGATCATTTTGGGATGTCCTGCGGTTATTGCGATATCCCAAAATGATGTCTGTAGGACGTCCCTCAGATAAAGTGTGCTGTGTGGGAAGTTACGATTGTAGATCGGGCTTTAAGGAGAGCTTTCTCCTCATCGATTAGTCGTCAACTTTAACAGTTAATATTTCGCTTCGCGGGGCAGAGCGGGACTTTTTTCTGCCAGATTCGTTCGTTTTGTGCAAAAACGCGTCGATTAAGCCTAAATTCAGCGAAATCAGTGAGGAGGGAGTTCTCCTTAAGTATTAGGTCCAGTCTACAATGAGTGTTGTAAGTCGTAAGTCGTAAGAATTGATCAATCACAGTTCATTATTCTTCGACCGCAAGCAGAATAAAGCGGGGAGCACACGCTTCTGCACAACGCATAATGCGTAAGCATAAGAAAATTGATTGGTCCGTACACATGTGCATAAGGAAATAGACCAATCAATTTTCTTATGCTTACGTATTATGCGTTGTGCAGAAGTGTGTGCTCCCCGCTTAATGGATTGTGATTGGTCAATTCTTACGACTCATGACTTACAACACCTATTGTAGACCGGCCCTTAGGCCCGGTCTACAATCAGTCGTATGTCGGAGTCGGGTGTCGCAACGTAGCCGATGGTCCAATGAGGAAAATTTGTTTCCAAAAAAGAAATTCTCTCATTGGACCATCGGCTACGTTCCGACATCCGACTCCGGCTGCGGTCCATTTGATGTTACAAGTGCTCCAAAGCGTTCTTTTTCTTCTTCTTTCTTCATTGAAAGAAAGAAGAAGAAAAATGCTTCGAAGCATTTGAAGCATCAAATGGACCGCAGCCTCCGACATACGACTGATTGTAGACCGGGCCTTACCCTCAATGTGCATTTCTGACTTTGAGGTTACACTTACACTATTTGAAGCGATCTGTATCCCCCGATAGGTACGTTTCCTTACATAAAATTCTTGTGCATTAAATTCCATAAACGTCTTCACGTGTTGCGATTAAAGTTGTCTGGATTTAAGGACTATATTCCCTCATGTCTCTTCGTCACAGGATGATTTGTCACTCTGATCTTTTCAAGTATGATAAGTAGAGGATAGAAAGTATGAGATCCCAAGCCGTATCGAGTGCGACAGTTATCGAGGTACGTTGAAATACGTCGGACCCGTTGGGAACATCAAGGGAGAGTGGTTAGGCGTAGACTGGGACGATTCGACTCGTGGTAAACAATGGCACGTATGAAGGCGTAGAGTATTTTCAAGTCAGGTAAAAACACGTGAGACAGTTGTTTTGCAATAAGCATGGCAGCAGTGATCTGTAACTCTGCGTATAATTTTCAATAGACATTCCACATCAGGCTCTTTTATACAAACCGGACAAAGCCAAGTTTGGGATATCTTGCCTGCAAGCCATCAAAATGCGCTATGGGCTAATCGACGATGAATTAGCGGGCATAGATAGGGACGAGGTGTCGAGCTTAAGGAAAGAAATCAATGCACCGTTTTTAGAATTTGTCGGCTTCTCCAAAGTGAATAAGAAACAGAGCAAGTTTGACAAGCTAAAGATAGTGTGGCTGAGGGAGCAATGTGTATCCAATGCAGGAGAGCCACGGGAATTGGAAGAACTGTGTCCTAATTTGGAGGAATTGGATTTATCTAGAAATTTAATAAATTCGTGGAAAATCGTAGCAGATATATATTCCCAGCTTCATTTCCTGATGCGTCTTAACGTCAGGTGAGAACAAAACTTCTTCATTTTGACGGTATTTTTTAAACTTTACCAGAATATTAGGCAATATTAAACAACGTTAGAAATATACCTATCGATAATACACATTAGCTGCAACTATAGGAGAATTCGTCTTTTTTGTTTACACAGTGAGAACCATTTGCCTATAGAAGATGGGGCAGCGTTAAAAGATTCGTTTCCAATAGTTAAGCATTTAACTATAGCTAGAATGAATTACAACTGGTCTGATATTCGGCAATGTATATCCATGTTTCCGTCGATCGAAGAACTTTCAGTCTCTTTTAATATTGTCACAACCATAGAAGACATAACGGCAGATACTAATTTAATGAGAATAATTACATTAATACTCGAAGGAAATCTAATATCAAATTGGGATGATTACCTATTTCCTTTATTTGCTAAAAAAACATGAAATTTATATTTCATATAATACTTAAAAAGATCACTTTTTACAGTTTAAAATATCTTAATTTGAATTTAAATAAAATAAATAGAATTAGATTTCCATCTTCAACATCAATAGATAAGACTGCTTTGTTTCCAATGCTACGTCATTTACATACATATTTCGAAAAACTACATATCAAAGGTAATAAGTTGGGTTTTCATAGATAGTATTGATGCAGTAAAAATTTTATATCAAAATTTCTAACTAAACCATTTGACATAAAATTTTAGTGGCAATCGATTAGCGAATTAGATAAATTATCAAATCTGGAAAACTTGAAATTCAGAGAAAATTCCATTTTGAAAAACGAAACTGTAGAGACTGCTCGACAATTGATAATCGCAAGGATAGCGAAATTAAAGATCTTAAATGGTACAGAGATACCTCATAATGAAAGGACAGGCGCAGAGCACGATTACTTGAAATTGTCCTCACCAGTGTGGCTAGAAACCGAAAGTAATTCAGAAAAGCGAATATCATTTATAAATGAACATCCCCGATATCCTATTTTAGTCAATTCAATTCAATGAAAATAAAAATTACCCTATATATAACGCATATTAAGCCCCTTGCACAATGCCAGGCAACAGGCAATAGGAACAGGAAATAATCAAAAAATCGTTAATTACAACCTAAAATATTCGAATGCTATGATTGGTCGGCAACAGGCAATAGGCACAGAATTTCCAACGTGACGGAAACTCTGTGTCTATTGCCTGTGTCACTGTTTATTCTGCATTTATACATGATTTCTGATTTCTATTCCCTGTTCCTATTGCCTGTTGCCTGGCATTGTGCAAGGGGCTTTATTGATTACGTCTTCGTTATGAATCAATAGATATTGGGTGCATCTAGAAGCGAGACCGCTCACTGAGCCGCTAAGTAGTCATTAAGTGTGATTGGTTGGAACCAAAAATAAGAACCAATCACATGCAATTGCTATTTAGCGGCTTAATGAGCGAGTGCGCTTCTGGATTCACCCATTGGGCGCGTTCAGCGGAACAAACCGCTCAGTAGCAATCGTACGTGATTGGCTCTTACTTTTAGACCCAACAAATCAACGTAGCGTGTTGATAAGACGACACTCAACAGTTGTATCGGCTGAACGCGGCCATTCATGACACATTTGATTACAACTTCAAGTGATTGATATTGATTTTCATCGTTGCTAGGTAAATAAAGACGGGAGTCGCTACATAACAATGTGCAATTGTTTTTCACCAAACGTGCACGAAGGAGATAGCATAAAATTGAGGAACTCTATACGGTACTCTATAGGAACTCTATAAGGTAAATTAAAATATAAAACAATTTATAATTTACTCTTTCTCTATCTGATAATACTCTTCTTCATACTCTTCTTTCATACTCTTTCCCTCTCTTTCTTTTTCATTCTTTCCCTCTCCCTCTCCGTCTCCGTCTCCGTCTCTCCCTCCCTCCCTCTCTACCTCCCTCCCTCCCTCTTCTTCTCCTTCACACTTTTCCTCTCTCTCTCCATCTGCGTCTCTGTCTCTCCCTCCCTCTTTCTCCCTCTCCGTCTCCGTCTCTGTCTCCGTTTCCGTCTCTGTCTCCGTCTCCGTCTCCGTCTCTGTTACCGTCACTCTCTTCGTCTCCTCTGCGTCTCTCCCTCCCCCCCCCTCTCTCTCTCTCTCTCTCTCTCTCTCTTCCTTTCTCCCTTTTTCCCTCTCTTTTTTCTTTTTCTCTCTTCATCTATTTATCTATCTATCTTTCTCTCATCAGAAATATAATTTTTCTTACAAAAGTATAATAACTAAAATTCTATGAAGAGTTTATAGAACATTACACAGCATATAGAAAAAGAGACCAGGATCACTATATATAGAAATGGAAAAGCGAAATAATCGTGGAAATAAATATGAAATGGATACAGATGACCCTTCTAATGATGAAATTGAAAATGAAGTGAACATTTCAACATCTAATAAGGACGTAATTGATGAAAATCAATCCTCTAACTCGACTGTGTATGTATCGTTTGAAACATTTTCTTAATAGAAAATTAAGCTCTCCCTCTCCTTCTCCCTTCCCCCCCCCTCCTCTCTCTCTCTCTCTCTCTCTCTCTCTCTCTCTCTCTCTCTCTCTCTCTCTCTCTCTCTCTCTCTCTCTCTCTCTCTCTCTCTCTCTCTGTGTGTGTGTGTGTGTGTGTGTGTGTGTGTGTGTGTGTGTGTACATACATACATACATACACATACATACATATAATATGATTCCAGTGTCATACGTGTCATACATGTCATCATCTTCTAAAAATTTTAAAAGAGACAAATTTCTTAAGTAAATTTGATTCTTTCCTTAAAATAATAGTTGTAGATCTCTTTGAGACGTTTTGAAAACATTATAATAAAGCTCTTTTTCATTTAGAATTTCTTGATATTTAAAATCTTGTTATAATATTTTTAATTTAAAATATAAATATGTCGTAAAGTATTCACTTTTTGATAACTTTACCTTCATACTTTTTTTGTTCAAAAAATTATTTCTAAATATATCCCAATTAAAAAGAACATGTATTTTGAATGTAAAATAAGAGATCAATTTACAGTAATGAAATAAAATAAAATTTTGAAAAAAAATTATATTTTTTGTAAATGTTAAATATTCTTGATTAATCATGTGAAGATAATAGATATATTTTTTAAAAATAATTACAGTGTAGTTGATAAATTGTCCGAGTTTAAAAACTTAAATGGAATGGATGTCTTAACATCTAATGATATACTTGACAATATTCAGCTCTTTGATTCAACTGTGTAAGTATAATTTTAAACATTTTCTTGATATTAAAAAAAAATTCTGATATTGTATCCACATGTATATAAGATGTACACCATAAACCTGTAGTATTTAAAATGATATGTATAATACTAAATACAACAAATGTATTTCTTGGAATATTTATTATATTTTATTACATAGCATTATTTTATAAAGTATACAGCTAAAGAAGTTTCTCACAAAAAATTACCAAATTTCTACATTAGTATCTTTAGGACCTATTTCATCAATGTTGGTTAACCTTTGATTAAACTCACTCTTTATCTCTTCCTAATAGTCTCTCTTAATTTATTGTATATATTGTGTATTATTATATATTCAGTTAATTTATTTTATATATCTAAATAATCTAAATTGTATAATTTTATATTTTAAATTTTATTTACATCTTTCTATAGATTTATTGTTTATTTTTCTAAAGCTTTATATTTTTTTATATTTTCATTCACAGAAAAAAATATTTTCAAGTATATCCTAATTAAAAAGCACATGTATTTTTAATACAAAATAGGAGACTAATTTACATTAATAAAATAAATTAAAGTTTTGAAAGAAGAAAAATTAAACTATATTTTTACCTTTTTTTCGATATAATTTTGAATAAAGTATTTTTCAATTTTTGTACAATTATCAGATTTTCTGAAAAAATATATATAAAGTGTATTATAATTAGTTCATAAAAAAATACTTTCTGTAACACTAACTGCAACTGTAATTGTAATTTAAATATTCTTAATTATTTCATTACTTTTATAGTGAAATAGTAGGTTATGTTGATGCTATAGAAGCTCCTCGTTATATAGAAGATAAGCAGCAATGTAAAATTTTTACATTTATCTTAAATAATGGTAATGGAAAACGAGTTCAAATTATAGTATGGGACAATGATATCGATCGAGTAAAACATAATATAAAATTAAATTACGTAAGTGTTCTCACTATGTACTTCACATTTCTTTTAGTTCATATAAAAATGATATTTATATTTAATAATATGGACGTAACAATTAAATGCAAATAATTTATAAAAATTATAATATTTTCTTAAAATAACATGTATATTTGCAATGATTCATGTTTGAAGCTGTGATTTAATAATAATGATGAATAACGCCTGATTATTTGTCATTACATTCTTAGATTGTGACGTCAGAAGCAGAAAAATACAGAATAAAATTTTTGTTAAATATATTAAATATTAATAGATATATATTAATAACATAACATTTGTATTTGACAGTATAAATTTGTAAAATATATTTAAAAAATTTTTCTTTTATTTCAAGGAAATAATTAAATTACATGTATTTTTAAGTATGTGTACGTTGTTTATTTGAAAAATATTTCTATTTTCATTTATTTTGCAAGAATTTCTATTATATTTTCTTGTTTCTAATGCCATAATTTAAGACAATAGTAGTAGTGAATATAGAAGAACCTTAGTACTATGTGTACATATTTTATATACAATATACAATTTTTATCTAATATAGATAAAGCAAAATCATACAAAGTTTAGAAAATTTATTCATGAAATGTGAATATCTTATTACTTATTGATAGTGTTTATTTTCAGTAAAAATTATACTAAAAAAACATTACTTTTAGCATTATCTTTTTGTTTCTTATCAATAATATATAACATGTAAATTTAATTTGGAATATATGTGTAAAAATCTAATTTTAATTATTTGGAAAAATAATACGTTATTTATCTAAGAAATAATACTAAAATGGTTTAAATGACTATAAATTGTGCCAAATCATACTAACAATTAAAAAAATTTTCTACGTTTTGCATATATACCTATAATCATGAAAATAAACAGTTCTATGTTATGTATATATGTACATATGTATATATATAAAATGACGAAAATGACATCAATTATATTAAGAATATATTCTTTGCCGATACTATTTGATTAGTTAATTTTTTGTCAAATTAACTAATTTGTGTCATTTTCGTCATTTTTATTTTACCTTTAAGAAATTACTCTTTTGGTAGTTATAACGATTTGGCGATTTTTTGAAGAATATCCCTTCTATACATACATATATATATATACATACATACATATATTCATACATATTTACATTTACAGTAGAGTCTCGTTAAATTTGGCCCCTTGTAATCTTTGCATTCCTTCACACATACTTTCACAAACACTAATATCGTGCCCCTTCCATATCACAATAGGCCCCTTCCATATCACGCGTTCCCGCAAGTACGCGGTGATTGGCAGTCCATTCTGTGGTGGGGGTATTCCATAATTTTGGCATTTTGCTCTTATCGCCCCATCCGGTCAAAATTAGAGAGACTCTACTGTATACATATATACATACATATATACATATGTTATATGTCAAATAATTATTGAACTGATAAATTATTATTTATTAAATTAATTTCTTTTATAATAGATTATTCATTTAGACGGCGTACAAGCTCATCCACCTATAGCAACTCAATTTAATAACAGCAATGTACCTTACCAACTACGAATTTATTCGAATACACTTGTTTCAACTTTGGGAATGTATACATTATTAAGTTCGTTAGATGTAGAACCAGAGTGTGTTCAATTCTCTGATGTCTTAAACACGTCAACACGTGTCAGTAAGTTTTGTAATATTATTGATTTATAACATAATAAGACTTTTAATGCCATAATAATGCGTTTATACTATAATAAGTTTTGACTGATAAAGTGTATAACAGAAAGATAAATAATGACAAAACGGTGACCGTTTTGTCATTATTTATCTTTCTGTTATACACTTTATCAGTCAAAACTTATTATAATATAAATACGCTTTCCTCCAGAGAGAGAAAGGAAAGTCTCCTATTATGAGATACCACATCTATTTTGTGTGATTGTCGGAAATTTATATACAGAATTAAACTGTAGTAGGCATAGTACACTTACGATCAAATAATTTCCACCAAATAAGTTTTACTCTAAGGGTCAGAAATTCATGATGCAATCAACAAATAGAACCTATTAGTGTAGCAGGAACTTTGTTATCGTATATTAGGAACCTATCTTATAATTGGAGCTTTTCTTACATACATACATATATATATATATATATATATATATATATATATATATATATATATATATATATACATACACGGTGTCTGAGACCATTTGTACATCCTTTTTAAAATAAAAGGAAATTGTTTTTTTCAAAAATCTCAAAAATTTTGATAAGTAAATCAAGTACGCTTTATCAAATAGTGATATTTTCATCATCCGGTACTGACCGAAAATGAGCTATTGAAAGTCGAATTTTTTAAATGGAACAAGGTACTTTTTATTGCGATTCGGATTACACATAAAAAAATTAGAAACTTTTATGTCAAGCATCTTTTTTTAAATAGTTCTATTGATTTTAAAATAATTTCAAATGTGTGACAAAAAGCAGAATAAATACTTGCATTGCAGAGAACTAATGTTTACTTTGAACACTTTGTTTAAATAAACACATTTACTCATTTAGAAATGCAGTTAAAGTTTATTTTTTCGTCACACATTCAAGATTACTCAAGATCAATGGAGGCATTTTCAGAAAAAATGTTTTAAACAAAAGTTTCTTATTTTCTTGCGTGTAATCTGAATCCACAATAAAAAGTATGATGTTCCATTTAAAAAATTCAACTTTCGGTCTAAATGGCTCGTTTCCAGTTAGTATCAAAAGATGAAAATATCAGCATTTGATAGAACGTACTCAATTTACTTATTAAAATTTTTTAGATTTTTGATAAAAACCATTTTCTTTTATTTTGAAAGAGGTGTATGGGTGGTCTCAGATATCCTGTATAATATATGTGTGTGTGTGTGTGTGTGTGTGTGTGTGTGTGTGTGTGTGTGTATATATATATTTATTTATTTGTAAAATGATTTAAAAATATAAAATATAATCTCTTTTTAACATTTTCTAAACATCTATTTCTCAGTCATAGAAGGTTACATAAAAACAAATTTTGCTACAATTCAGTGGAATAATTCGCATACAATTGGTTGTGGGTCTCTAACTGATGGGGAGTACAAATTAGAGACTCGTATAATGAACTTTAATGAAGACAGTTATTTTGAACTTGACTTAAAAAAAGGTGATAAAATTAAAGTAATTGGCACAATACAAACTACAGGTAAAATATTTTTATTTATTATTGATAAAATGTATTTTATTTTAAAATTTAATTTATATGATAAAAGCAACTTATTCTTATTTAGTATGTATGTATGTATACCTATATCTATCTATCTGTCTATCTATCTATCTATATCTATTTATTTATCTATATATATATATATATATATATATATATATATATATATATATATATAGAACATTTCATATCATAGAATTTTCCTTGATCATTTTCGATTTGGCAAAAATTTTTTTGTTTTTATATAAAAAAAAGTGCAATTTAAAATTTTAAATGCCTGTAACTTTAAGAAGAAAAAAGATATTGAAAAAAATGAGATAATCTTTTTTTCGTTTTTTACTGTATTTTTTAAAGAAAATATCGAAAAAATTTTTAATAGACAATATGATTGTTTTTTAATTTTTTTTCTTAATGCAACCATTTTGATTTTTTTCAAAAAAATCTCACAAAATCTAGACTTACAAGGGAACGGTCGGAAGTGTCCGTCACCGATTTGAATGCGCTTCGGACATGTTGTTGAGCCTCAAAAAATATTAGACACGTATTTTTTTTGCGGCTTATCTCGACGTTTAGGGGTTGAAACAATCCCTCGAAAATAAAGGATTTTATAATTTTTAGCAAATATCTTCAAAAATATAAGGCGTATGAAAAAGAGTTTTATACAAAAAGTTTATGGTTTTTTGTGCTCTTTACAATAACGTAATCACATTTTTCAAATGTCAAATTTTTTAATTTAACCCCATATCCACCTATTATTTTTGTCGAGATAAGCCGCAAAAAAAATATGTGTCTAATATTTTTTGATGCTCAACAACATATCCAAAGCCCATCCAAATCGGTGACGGACACTTTCGACCGTTCCCTTGTCAGTTTCGAAATTTTTAAGTCATTGATAAAGATAGGATTTTAATAACTTCGATTTTTTAAGGGGTTTTTTATCATTTCTTTTTCTAAAATAACTTTTTTAAAATAAGAAACTACCGATGGCTATCAAAAAATTTAATAAATTTATAAGAAATCCTGAAATTTTAATCTATAATATTCCATTAAGAAAATAAATCAATAATAAAAATAAGTAAAAATACAATTAAAAAATAAAAAATATTTGAATTTCCTCTTTATCTATAGATCGAAATTTCAAGATTGCTGTCTATAAATTTATTAAATTTTTTGATAGCCATCGGTAAAGACTATCTCATTTAAAAAAAAATTATTTTCTTAAAAAAATGAAAAAAAGCCCCTTAAAAAATCAAAATTATTGAAATCCCATCAATGGCTTAAAAATTTCGGAACCAAGTTTAGAATTTGTGATTTTTCTGAAAAAATATCAAAACGGTCGCATTAAGAAAAAAAATATTTTTTACTTAAATCCTAAAAAAACAGTCATATTTCCATTAAAAATTTTTTCAATATTTTCTTTGAAAAGTACAGTGAAAAACGAAAATAAAGTACCTCATTTTTTACAATATCTATTTTCTTTTTAGTTACAGGCATTTAAAATTTTAAATTGCATTTTTTTGAAAACATCTATAACTTAAGTATGGGTAAAGATAAAAATCTAAAAAAAATCATTGAAGCTACTTTCATTTAGTATAAAAGCACAAAAAAATTTTTGCCAAATCAAAAATGGTCGAGGAGAATCCTCGGTGATTATGGAATGTCCTATATATATACACACACAAAATAAGTACTAAATATTCTACAATAAACTTTTTAAAATTTTGTCTATATTATTCATTTCTTATTTACTTTATATATTTTTGTCTCTAAATACCGCTTATATTAGAAAAAAATATAAAAGGTACACTTTAGGAAATTGCAAGTACGCATTCAGTAATTCTCCCTTATTTATATCAAAATTAACAAACAGATTTTTCATTATTGATGAAATACAAATTAAAATTAATTTTTCTTTTAAATATATAATCATTGACATTATACTTTTATAATAATTATACATATTTTTCCACAGCTGACCCACCATGTTTTATAGTACAACACTTGAAGGATCTTTCACAGATAGATGGACATATACCATTAAAAACAGTTATAAATGCCTCTCGTAATCTTAAAAAAAGAGGTATAGAGAATAATTCGTTACAACAGGTAATAAACATACAAATAAATAAATATTGACATTAATAAAAATAGGGATTTAAAAATTATTTACAATGCAATAGTCATTAACTTAAAAAAATAAAAAATTCATGTATTTTACGTAATATACGTAATTGCTTATATATGATTTTTATAAAAATAATATAATTATATCTTTTAACCCCTATCTCACTTTGTGAAAAATGACATTTTAACCAATTGTAATTAATCTTCAATAATTTAATTATACTATATTTTATTCTTTTCCAAAATAAAATACTAATATTTGTTTCTAGAAACTTGAAAATATATTCGTAAATTTTTTGAGATTTTTTGAATCACTAATAAGTAGAAGAAAAAGTAGTCAGACATGAAATATTCATGATGATCAGGACAGAGTTAAGGCTATAGACTTCTCTCTTTTTTCAATTATCTAAATATATATCATAAACAAATAATGTACTTTCTTTTTGTAGCAGCCGAATAAGAAGAATAAACTGGATTAAAAAGATATTCTTGGATTAAAAGAAATAATATTTTTGTTTAAATGACATATAAATAATTGGATTGGATTCTTCATATTAAAAACGCTTCTATTCGTTGAAAGTCTCACATTCGTTATGTCTAAACATTATTTATATAATTCAATTATGTATTATTACACATCATATATTGTATTACGTACATATTATATATATATATATATATATATATATATATATATATATTTAAAAAATAACAAAACAAAATGTTATATTCTACATTTCTGTAATATAATAACTGATTCTGAACGAATACCTAAACAATAAATTGATACAAAAGCAAATAATATTAAATGTTTTTCAATTCTTTTGCTATTGACGTAAAGTTGTTATTTTCGTATTTTATTAATATATGTATTCAATTTATGTAAGAAAATTTGATCCTGCTAG
>JASTWL010001950.1:0-13747 GCA_035220575.1 Temnothorax rugatulus | reverse complement strand
TCATCCGACATCTGCGAGAAAGAGATTTCACTTGACAGATTTCGAAGAATCGCGACGTCCATCGCAGTTAAGACGCGTTCGCGGCGGACTTCCCGCGACGTGACACTTAAAGCGACGGCCGGAATTCTCCACGCAACGGGTGACGCAAAAATACTCGCGACTGACTCCGATAACAAAAGAATAAAAGAAAAAAAGGGGAGCGCGGGTGGAAGAGGAGGAGGAGGAGGAGGAGGAGGAGAGGAGGCAGAGAGAATGGGCGGGCGAGGGCATTTGTCGCGGCGATAACGAACAGAACGTCGATTCAACGACACTCGTAAAGCCGGACATTTAACGATGGCGATTTAACTGTCGCTGCGCGCAGCGCGCATACAATGTGCTCCAGTCGCTCGCGCGGTCCCTGCTACCCGCGCTCGCTGCACAATAATAATTATGGCCCGCGCTATGATTGTTTATGGAGGCGGCAGTTAAATTACCGCCGGTTGACGTTACACGGACATTTCGGCGGCTGCTTTCCCTCCGTTGTCGCTGTAATTGTTATTTAACAGTGGTCGCCACCGTTCTCCCTCTCCCTCGTCGCTGAAATTCGGCCCCCGCTCGCCGAATTAAGTGCCGCAGTTCACGCGCGTAATTAATGCCCGGTGAAAAGCGCGGAACGCTTAAAATCGCGACAATCGATTTCGTTCGAGCTTCGAAATGCTGTCCGTGAAGAAACGTAGACGCATGCGAATAATGGGATAAAGTCCGCATGGTGGATCCTGACGGTGTCATTTAGATAAAGTAGATAGACGAACGTCGAATCTCACTGCGACTTCCGCGAATTGATGCGACGGTGTCTTTCTCGCGAAGTTTCGCCCGCAGATATACGACTCTCTTGCTGACGGACTGACGTCACCCTTCGTCCGCCGGTGCTTCTATCGCGTGCTTTTTCGTTATCACGATGTACGAGATCGGATGAGACTTGAGGGGTCCGGTGTGAGAGCGAGATAATTTGTGAGGTCTATTTTAGATATGACCTCATATTTTCCTGCACTTACTTATTCTTTGCGCGCTAAAACACTGGCGATCTAGAAACCGGGAATTAATTTAATTTGTTCCCGACAAATCGAACACTTAACTTGCATTTAAATGAGCGTATTACCATGATGCCAATTAGCAGAATTGACAGACGTAGCTTCAAGAAATAGCTTCGGCGTCAATTTACGGCAAGACCGATAATCCTAAATAATCGATAACCAGTCCTCTATTCCGGCGAATAATTAGCATCGGAGACGATTAGAATTTCCAAAACATCCGGAAGTTATTATTCATGTGCCGAGGCACGCGCTTCCTATCGATTTATCATAGTATTATCTACTTTCTGGTCTCTTGTGGAAATATAGATTTTGGAGAAATGAGTTTCGAAGCAAAAAATCATGATGAAATGAGTGTCGACAAGTTTCGCCACCTTTCTTCTCTACGTCACAGCGTTGTAAATGCAAATTTGTTATTTTAACTGAGGCGAAAATCCTCCGTATATTATTCATGGAATAGATAAGAAAGAAGATGGGGAGATAAGGTAAAAAATTATCACTCACCGAGCTGACAACGATCTCACCTCTTACGAGAGGACCTGGATCTCTGTCTGAACGTTCCTTGCTTTCGTCTGAGGTTCACTTATTGCCCTCGAGATCCACGGCTCCGTCGTCGTCGTCGTCGTCGTCTTCGATCACCACATCGACTTCATCTCCGCGAGATTGCTCGATATAACAATTTCCAGCCGGTCCGCAGTCCAAGGAACACGCTGGCTCAGTGCTCACGATGCTCTCCATTGTGGATGGCAGTTTTTGCTCCAGATTTGGGCCCTGAACATCCACCAGGAACAAGAAATGTCATCACCGGTCTAATATTGGATTGCACGTATAAAAATTAGGGTTTAAGGGTTTTGAAAGGGAACTATATAATAAGCCAAAGAAAGGAGACCAATTTTCGATGTGCCTATTTACGTTGAATTAGAAGATGCATTTAGAATTAGTCGAAATAATTGGGAATTTTTACCTATTTATTTTAACCACTCTCTTTTAACACATGTCATTAGATTGTTAAATTACGCTTCTCAATTATATCATTTGAAAATATTCACAATACCGCATTTAACACAGTGTCAAGTACCACATTTTCATAATTAACCTATCTGCATCAACAAGCAGTAATTTTCCCGCAGGGATGATGATCCGCACAGTCATTTGGGCTTAGCAAACTACGAACCCGAGCTCAATACACTGCGGACATCACATTCATCCATACATTACACACAAGCCACACATTCGCGCATTTAGGGTGAACCGATGCAATGAATATTGGAGGAAAGTAAAAGCAAAAGATATCTTAAAGAAGAAAAATAATTTAAGACTAGTGATGTGTATGTGTTAAAAAATGTTATAATATTAAATGCATAATTCGTGAAGCATAAATGGCATGCAACTTATACCTTAAATAAGAATAATTCTAGACAAGATTGATATATTGATATGTTTGATTAAAAAGTAAGTTAAAGAAAGTTCTGTGAAAGAAGGTATTCGCATAGTTACGAGCTAACAAAGTGAGAAAAGAATAAACATGAGTTTAGTAAACAGCCAAAAAGAAGAGAATATTTATGGGTGACTTTCTGACATCCGCCTCATCACTTATTGATCCCTCTGCTCGCTGTTGTCGATTCGGGGCCAAGAAATTTCAGAAATAATGGGGTAGCCTGCTGCATGTTAAGAAAGCTGCAGCGGATGTGAAGTACCTGTTGCACGACTCAATTGTTTTATTTGAGGAGAATTTGAATAAAAGATTGGCCTAGAAACTGCGAATCTCAGCTTAATGCCAAGACTTCGAAATATTAAATTTGTTTACTCGTCGGGAGGAGGAAAACACAGTGAAAGATTTGAACTCACATATATCGGTTTTATCAAACAGTTAATTTGATGTCATAAAATTTCTGTGTCAATTCAATTTTATTAAATTTATATAATAATGATGTCCCATGTAATCAATCACAATGTGTAAGATTCATTTGCAATAATTTCGGTTAATTTCATCAGTTGATATACATTTTACATTTTGGTAAAATGACAATATTGTCTTATATTGGACATTTACCGATTTCACCCTAATTTAATTTTGCTGTCGTTGCGACAAAAAATAACTTTTCAATATTAAAAAATAAAATATGATTGCACAAACGTAATATGTACAAAGTTTTATGTCAGACCCTTTAGCATCAACAATCAGCCGGATCAATCCTAATCCCGTCATACAAAACTTTACGTCCTTTGGATGTATCGGGATTTAATTCGAACTCAAAGGAAGATCCACAGTTGAGGGGGGGGAAACATCTCGAGCCATTAAGGTAAATGTCAGTGCAACACTGAGAAAAATCTCTCGGAAAAAGTTAACACAATATTGTAGACCTTATTTTGTCAGATAAGTAACTTTAAATTGTAATGTAATAGAAAATATGAAATACACCGATTAACTACAATTTTGTAGCAAATTTATTTTGTCACATGCAAACACAAAAACTGTGATTCTGTGAAACAAACGTGCGAATAAATTTTATTAACAAAAAATAAAACATTTTTGTGCAGCGTTTTGGATAATTATAGTACATTAAAAGTAACTAGTTATACACTGGTTATGAAATTGTGCTATAAAATTCAGATAAAATTTATTGCGTTATTGTAGTGCTCTATAAAATAATATTCTTAATATTTAAAACAGCTAACATTAATTTGTAGTAATGTTTTGTTTATTTTATCATATATTTTATAGTCACTGTGAATACAATTTGTTCACTTTACTTTAAATACAAAAAATAAGCTACTTTACAATAATTGTTGATATGTTTTCTACAATTTGTCATAAATGTGTCATAACATGGCGTCGCTACCGCCTATCTGCAGAATAGTCGTCAAGAAAATCCGCGGCGCTTCGCAAGGCTCGCGCGTCACAGTCAGTCACCGTGACCATTATATACTCGCGCTTTTTCGCCTACTCAATGGTTTTCTGGCTTTAAACCGAGTTTTAGTCAGCAAGTGCCTTTCAAATTGTGATTTGCACTCTACTGTATTTGTTGTGAAGGACAATTACATCCGGTCACACATAACACACGGCACTCTGAGCGTCCGCCATTTTCAGGTTTGTCTCCGTGTACGTATCTTACAGTATCTTATCAGATATCATGTGAAGATTTATGCAGATTTCAAGCAACGTGCTCTCTCCTTCAAAGCCTCTCCACGGATATATATGCTCAAGTTCAGCTCGTTGTGCGTGGTTATGTGCGCAGACTGTGTACAGGTACTGATTACCTAGTGACTATTGTGATACTTTATTGTGATTGTCCACAATGGATTCTTTTGTAATAAACACATTAAAAGAATGGGGACTAGAAGAATTGATTCCAACATTTGCCGGTAAATTCTAAAATAAGACAATAAAATAAGATTGACACGCGATATAATTTTTAGGTTATAACTTTTGATGTTTTTAATTTTATAATTCATAATTTATATTTTATAATTATTGTTCTAGCTCAAAAAATTGACACCGAGGTGTTTAACACTCTTACTGACAATGATATTGAGAACTTGATAAGCGAAGTGGGCACCAAAAGAAAATTTTTAAACAAGTATCAAAACTTTAAGAATTCTGCTTCTGTACTTCCTGATACTGAAAAGGTAAGTTGTAAGGCATTTTTCTCCGTGTGTGACTTGTTAAATACTTTTGTAAGTATGCTATCACTATTTGGCTTGTTAAATACTTCTGTAAGTATTACAAATTTTATGAAATTTTGATACATTTTGTTTAAATTTATCTCCGTTAATCATCAGTAATTTTTTGTCAAAAATCTAATGGTTTTGTAGTTTAGAAAATTAATTATTGAACTATACGCAAAATTTGTTTTTCTAAAAATAATTTCTTGTTACATATACAAATACATTATTATAACTTTTTATTACTTTGAAATTTCACTTTACTTCACTTTAATGCATTAAACATATGTTTAATTTTTATTAATTCATAAAATAATTATTATTTGAAAATTCATATTTGAGTTTATGGTACCGCTGATTTATAATTTAGTTTTTCCAAAATTTAAAAATCAAGAAATCAAAAAATGGCATTCTAGTTCTTATATTCTGAAAACTTTTTTTTACATTTACTTTTATTTTCAGATTTTCAGTGAGATAATCTTTGATAGTAACTGGTCCTTACCTAGCACGACAATTTCAGCGTCGCTATCTGATATAAGTCCAAGTCCATCAACTTCCAATGCTCCATCAGAGGATGAAGAAAATTTGACTAGTTTAAATAAGACTACAGTGGGTTTATCACATAAAATATATGCTAACCAAAACTGTAATTCTGTAAGTTATGCTTACATACACATACACATAAAAATCGGTAAACTTATACACTTTTTCCCATTAGACTGTTCTTAGACTGATAAATACCACTGATGAAGGACAACTTATCAAGGCTAGTTACGGTAAAAACAGCGTTTTCCTGAGAAATAAACTAGCAGAGCTTATAATTAAGCATGAACTAGTAGGAAATAAAGACGCTAGGTATGTAATTAATACATTTATCATTAATATGTTATAATATTATACAACAATGTTATGATATAAATAATAATAAATTTAAATACATTTTGATATCTTATATATATTTTTAGAATCTCGACTGAAAGATTTACTCAACTAGCAAAGGAAATAAGCGAAGTGTTTTTACACGAAAATCCAGCATTTATTACGTACCATATGTAAATGTAAAAGGAAAACCTAAAGCAGCCCGAGGAAAATTATGGAGTGCTTATACATACTTAAGAAAACTTTATAAAAAGTTAGGCCTTATACATACTACTACAGAAGGTAAAATAAGTTAAAAGACTATTTACTAACGAAAAGTTTATAGGAATAATTATAGTCTCACTTTTTCAATATATTAGTAGATATTATATTTCAATATAGTAGTAGATATTACATTGAAATATATGCATCTAAAAACACTAGCTAATAAAAATGCGTTTCTTTACTTAAATAATAGAAAACGCATTTTATTTAATACAAATAGGTGCTTAAGTATTTTTATTTTTAACTATTTTTATAAACGTAAAATGTTTTTATTTTTTAGATAAAGAAAAAGAAGCCAACTTAGCAAATCTTCTAACAGACGTGGAAGCAGAAGATTGCTTGTTATGGCTACAAAATAATTCAGAACCATTCGTAACAGTTCAAGAATATTGGGGTAAAACTGTAGTACAACGAAAGGCAGTGAATAATGGGACTATACATGAGTATTTCAATAAATTCCCTTGCCTCAAATTACCTTTGGGATATACCTTGGTAAGAAAATTAAAGTTAGCGCTAAATATATGTATTTACCTAAATTTTGTTTTCAGTTAGAACAAGACTTTGATTTTTACAACCCCGATAAAAAAACTGTTTGTTTTCTAAGTGGTCACAGTTTGCTACAGCGCTATTGAAGTTAGCAGAAAACAAGACGGATTCTTACTTAAAGGAGCTTGTTAAAGAATATAAAGAAAAGTTCTCAAATAATAATCCGGAAGATAGTAAGTTTAAATATTGCGTAAGAAATATATTTTATTTTAATTGTGGTGATTGTGATTTGTATTTTAAAGGTCGCGCTAAAGAAATATTTGCCTTGAGCATCTTGCCCTTATTTTTTCCGTGCAATTACTTAAAATGCAAAAGAGCAGGTACAAATAGATGGAGGCCTTCAAAAATTGAAATGAGAAAAGGATTTCTACTTCACGTAAAGGTATACTAAAATAATATGCAAAAAAAAATTACTTTTTGTATGCTATTTTAATATATTTTTACATAAAAACATATTTTCAGGTTGCTGGCGACTTACAAAGGGAACTACAGACACGACAGGACAAACTGGCCAGTTTTCATCTAACGGCACAGCCGTTACCTATTATTGTTGGCTCTGATATTGGTACTATAGAAAGTTGTTACGTCAGTGTAAACGACATTTTATATAAAGTAGACACACCACTACGGGCCGTAGACCTGTGCTTTAAAATTTTTCATGTTATGAATGCCAGTTATCCTCCGGAGGCTGAAACTGCATGGACATTCATTGAGCAAGTTGTGTACAACTTCCCGAAAACCAAAACGTATGTTTCTGTTACTTCTTTGATGTCAGATGTTTTGAAATTGAATAATGAGGACTGAGTTTCAATGTAGAGTTAACATTTTGATATTCTTAAGTGTTTTGCCTTAAAAGTTTTAATTTAGAGTAACATTTTAATATTTTTAAGAATTTTGTTAATGCGAAATTATTAGATAACAATAATGATTTGCTTTGTTTGTGATCAATATTTTTACTGCCAAAAACCTTGATATACCATTTGAAGCATGAGCATGGACGTCTGGACCAATTTAATTGTAAAGAAAACAACTGTAACAGATCATATAGTTCGTTAAATTCATTTAGAAGACACATTGCCAGTGTTCATGACAGATCATTTAATCCAATTAATTGTAACAAAAACAGCAAACAAGGCAATGAAATTGAATTTCAGAATTCAAGTTCCGAAGTACCTGTACAGTTGATTGCTAACAATTTACAAGAAGTTCCCTCTGTTCTCGAGACGTTAACTACATCTCATGATGCATTGAGTAGTAACCACAATAGCAGCATAATTCAATTTATTGCAAATTTATATAATAACTCATTGATTCCTAGAAGTTTTGTTCAAGAAGTTGTTGACTCAGTAAAAAATATATTTTGTTCTGGCGTTATATGTGATATAAAGCGAGTGGTTTCTGATAGGTTACAAAGTTTAAACGAAGATTCCGATATTATTAATACTGTAATGAATATGTTTGAAACAATAGAAAATTCGTTTAATCATGTAAATACTGAATATAAGCGATTACAATACTTTAAGTCTTCGGGACAATATGTGCCCCCACGCAGCTTTGTAATTGGACAACGTACAGTTGAAAAACGTATTAATGGTAATGTCATTTTAGAACCTGCACTAGTATTTGGCCAAATTGTTGAAATAAGACAAGTTCTCACTTTATTATTTCAGAGACCAAATTTTTTACATTTAATGAAAAGTCACTATAATGAATTGATGTCAAATAATATTGTTTACAGTAATTTTGTTCAAGGTCAACTGTGGAATCACAAGTTTCATATTTTGGTAATAAAACTGTGTTTCCGATGTTCATTTATTTTGATGATTATGAAACCGGTAACGCACTTGGTTCTCATTCAGGCAAAAACAAATTAGGAGCCGTGTATTTCTCTCTACCTTCAATTCCACAAGAGTTAAAATCATCGTTGACTAATATTTATTTATTTGCATTGTTTAAATCAGAGGATAGAAAAACTTTTGGAAATGCGGCAGTATTTGGTGAGCTTATATCAGAAATCAGAGTGCTAGAAGAAAGGGCATTACCATTAATATAAATGGATCAATAGAAAAAATTTACTTTAAGTTAAGTTTAATCATAGGCGACAATCTAGGAATGCATACGTTGTTAGGATTAACTGAAAGTTTTTCTTCTAACTTTAGATGCCGCTTCTGCAAGATCAAAAAAGTTGATTCATATCGTATGTGTACTGAAGACGAAACTTTACTTCGTAACACATGAAAAACTATGAACATGATCTAATTACAAATGACGCATCAAAAACAGGTATAAAGGAACCGTGATATGGCATCAACTCAGTAATTTCCATCTTACACGAAATTATTGTGTTGATATAATGCACGATCTCTTTGAAGGCGTGTGTAATTATAGCTTAACTTCTTTATTGCATAATTTAATTTTTGATTTAAAATTGTTTTCGTTACGTACTTTAAATGAAAGAGTAAAATGTTTTGGTTATAATGACACTGAAATTTCTAACAAACCACCACCAATTACTTCTGAAAATTTAAAAGAAAGAATACGAATGTCAGCAAGCGAAATGCTTTGTTTCTCTAGATATTTAGGCATTATGATTGGAGATCTAGTTCCTATTAATTTACCTATCTGGCAGGTATGGTGTACTCTAAGAGAAATTATTGACATAGTAACTGCTCCAAATATCGTTTTTTCGGAACATGTTCGTTTAAAAGTTGCAATTGAGGAGCACAATAATTTATATGTGCAATTTTTTGGACGACTTAAACCAAAACATCATCATCTTCTTCATTATCATACAGTATTAAAAATGTCGGGACCTTTAGTTCATCTTTGGAGCATGCGTTCAGAACAAAAACACCGCGAATCTAAAATGACTTCAAACGTTTCGTGTAATTTCAAAAATATTGCATACACATTGGCAGTGAAAGCGCAACTAAAATTGTGTCATCATTATTGTCCAGTTCAACTTCTAATATGATGTTTGGAAAAATGGAGCCATTAAATTTTGATTTATATATTAAATATTTCTCAAATCTCGATAGTGGTAAATTATATCAAGTAAAATGGGTCAACATAAATGGTACAAAATACACTTTTGACACAATTCTGACATTAGACTGTTCGGAAAATATGCCTCTTTTTGGTGCCATTAAATACAATCGTTTTGTTTTCTGAAGTGGAAATATACTTTATAATGTAATACTCTTAAGTCTACGGCATTTGATAACCATACTCATGCATATGAAATTGCATGTTCAACAATAAATGAAACAGACTCCTTATTCGTTAAGAAATATTCAGAACTGCACGATTACGTACCTTGTTTGTTAAGTAAAACTTCAAATAAATATTTAATTTGTACGAGGTGGGCCTTATAATAAGTACTTATCTATATATATTTTGATATGTAAGTCTGTTATACGCAATTTTGTATGTTTATTTTATATTTTGTATTTATACAAATGATTTTTTATTTATATATATAAGGTTATCAAAGTTTGTAATTTGCAAAACTTTTGCGTAAGCATTTATATCTAAATATATTTTATTCATCAAAAATATGTATTTTATTATATTTCCTCACACATTTCATAGTACAAATTGTAAAAATATTCTCTACAATTAGCAAGCAATCGATATTTTATTTTGTTACAATAGTTTTATATTATAATTTCTTTGTAAAATTTTGTTCTATAAGTTGTAATAAAATGCTCTACAAAGTTGAGTTAAATATTGCTATAGGTTGTTATTATAATTTACATACATGCCTATAAGTACTTACTACAATTTGTTGTGCAAAGTTATATTAAATTTGTTAGATTTTTTAAGTCAACCGCTACTATATTTGCACAACAAATGCAATAAAATGCAACAAAATTATTTAAAATTACAACATTTTTTAAGTTTTATTAATATTGTAATATTTTACAGTCTTAAGCAGTTTGTCAATTGATTTCAGACAATCTGAGAATAATTTTTTAGAACAATTTTTTAGACTCATTTACTACAATTTATCCCTGTCCCTATTTGTACTATTATTTGTAGAAGAGATCTTCACAATTGTACTATCTGATGCTACACTTTTTTCTGAGTGCACGTAATAAACCATTTCGCCGCCATCACGGAACCTCCCTTCCTTCGGACGCGAATTGATGGTGTAATAATCACGATATTCACATCGCGAGTCAATAATACCGTCACGCGTATTCGTACGGAATAGGAGTTCAGTCTCAATTTCGATTGATAAATAAAATAAATATAAATAAAATAAATCATCTATATATTGTAAAAATGGAGTGCTAATTTCGTCACTGTTGATGAAATATTTCTTCTTTTTATGAACTTTCACCTTGATACTTTAATTGGACATTTCTCGAAATTGTTCTTGATAATTATACTTTGTAGCACAGCACCTATCGAGCGCAGTGTAATTTCGCAAAATTGGTAATTATGAAGAATTTGCTTGTCAGAAGTTTATAAATGGTTTTTTCAATTCTGTCGAGCGACAATCGACCTCGAATTACTAAATAATTATCGATAATTACTCATAATTATGTTCGACCTATAATTACACTATAGTCACACGCGATTCGAAAAATGATCAAACCTCGCCGCGTGACGTCAGAACAATTTAACTCAGTTAAACAGTAATTAACAATAATACTCGCAATTATATCGAACGTGCAATTATGTTACATTGCGGGACTGCAAGAAATCGAAATAAGATTATGGAAACTGTAATGATATCGCCGACAATATCCGTCCAATTTCGTAAAGTATATCTGTTTGAAATTTTAATTTCCGCAGCGTTCTTAACATGCCTAATCTAATCACCTCTTTCATCGCGCGGAATCCTCACGATATTACATTCTTTTACAATCCGAGAAACGCTATTATCTAACAGTGCGAGCATTAAAGAAACGAGCTGTCCAATTATGAATAATGATCGCGCAACTATATTGAATTCAGTCAATGTTAGTGATTTATTTTTATTAGACCACACGCATTTTCCTTTTCTTTTCTCTCACATCGATACACGAATTATAATTCAAATGTCTAAAACATTAATATGATACCGATATAAAAGATGTGATCGTTGTAAAATCAATTTAAATGTGAATGTTTATAAAACCAAAGATCCGTGATTTTTAAGATCGTAGCTTGGAATTAATATAGGATTCGAGAATAAAGGATGTCGGGTGTAAATCTATTTAAGAATTAAATAAAATACGCTATTTGAGCAATCGCAATCTCTTATAATCTTACAGAGGCGAATATAATCTTACTTTCACTTATAACACGTGCATTAAACAAAAGCGAGATCGTTGTCGCGAATAGCCATCGCGAGATCATATCGCGTGCCTATTAACCCATTCGGAAGAAGCTGTTTCATTTGAATACGCTTTATAAGTACATACATTTACATGAATAAAATATTCATACTTAGGGAAATAAATCCACGGGGCATCAGTTCGAGATATAATGAGGAATCTGTAGAAGGAAGATATTAATGCACATTCGTGAAATTAATATGTAGAGCCAAAGGCTACTTTTCTTTGCTTTGCGTTTATGTGTTTCTCAACGTGTTTGCCGAATTTTATCTACGGAAATCCATTGCTGAAATTCGGTGCTGACTTCATCGATTCGCAGACTCGAGAATCTACAGAAGGGATATTTACTACGGAGTTAAATGCGCGCGTGATTCTCGCATTTCGAATAACCGTGCATTCCCCGGTGACTCCGCGCCTTCGCTCGCGTCTAATAACGCGTGCATTAAAGGCGCGCGGGGATAACCAGTCGTGAATAATCATCGCGCAATTATATCGAACGCGTAATTACGCAGCGCAAAGCGGCCGTGCGTACGATGGACCGAAAAAAGAAAGCTCTCCCGGACTCGGAACGGGGAAATCGTCGACGGAGTCACCTGGGTGACGTTCACGTGACGTTGCAACGCCGTCCTGCTGAGAATATTAATTACGTCCTCTCCCCCGGCCCCTCCTCTCCCCCTCTGCATCCCATGGTCCCCTGCGCCCCCGGTAGCTGCGGGTTCGAGGTCCTCGCTCGCTCGTCTCACAAATTAATCATAATTAGCGGCGAGATGTCCTCCATCAAAGCGCTGGTCGTTTCGTCCTCGGCGGAGAGGGAGAGAGATATACCATGCGAGAGGAGGACGGGAAATCACCAAGTGGAGGGAGGAACTGTGGGGATGAGGGGGGCTAGCGAAGAGAAGGAAGAAAATTAGCCACTCGAAGCGTGCATCCGCCCTGCACTGGCGAGAACGAAGGGGGGCTACTCCTCTCCCCCTACCTTCTCGCGAAAGGCAGCGCGGAGCGGGCTGTGCCTTTTCGAATCCGCCGTGCGTCGTGCCGTTCACATTTTGATTTTATTTTCGCGCAAATTGCGCGCAATTTTCGCCGGATTGGCGAGCGCGCAGATGTGCCCGCGCGCGCACACGAATAGAATTCCGGGAGCTTTCGCGTTTCTTTCGCGGGGCCCCGGCCGCTCGCTCTGGCCGATGTCAATTAACATTGATTGGCGCGGCGGAATAGGTTATTATGCTAATTGCCGGGCCCCGGAAATCTTTCCCGACGCGATGGAACCGACACACGAAGGGGCGGGGGAGAGAGGAATTTTCCCCGTTTCTCCGATTGTATCTCGATGCAAATTCGGTGGTTATATACCGCGGGCCTCGCTCTCCCGCGGACTACGCATAATTACCGGCTCGGCCGCCACCGTTCTTCGTTCTAATATTATCATTTCGATGCCGAGAGAGTATGCCCACACAGACGAAACGCGCGATGCATCTGGATTGATCTTTTCGATCGTTAATCAGGGAGGGTCCCAACGTGTAATTTCGCACCCGTGTCCCTCGTACGGTTCGTCTATCCACTCGATTCCCGCCAGATTTATCCTCAAGTCGGCGCGCCGACGAAGCTGCAATTTTATCATGAAAAATTAATTAGCCACGAGAAAAAAGAGCAGCATCGCGAGTGGTGAGATGAGATCGTGATTGCAGAAGTAAGAAAATAAAGATACACGCTGAAACAAGAAATACGGTAACATATTCCTTCTTTTTTTCAATCCGAGTTCGTTATGAGAAATAAAAATCAAGAAAGTAGAAAAACGTTTTTGTTAACAGACGTTGTGAATGTGGTAACCTTTATAGTCAAAGGTGGTAACGATATTATTATTTCTGTATAATATTACTTTATAGGTCGCGAGTTATTGTTCGCGATTATAAAATGAACAGAAGTAGAGCTACCGGCTCATAATTGAACCGGTGAGAAAAACATCTACGATATCAACGGGTACAAAGAAAATCATAA
>JASTWL010001949.1:0-13731 GCA_035220575.1 Temnothorax rugatulus | reverse complement strand
CCACTCTTGGCCACTTTTGTTTTTGCGGCTATAGCCGTCATACACAGTCAACGGGTTAATATAAATATTTGATTTTTAGAAGTATAATTATCGTAACAGATATATAGCTATCAAAATTTAAATTCTGTTTGCTCGAGTGCACAAAATATTCATATTAGCTTAATATTGTGCAGAAAATTGATTCCTCTCGGATCTCACGTCATTAATTCTTTATTTCTCACACTTTTGAGGTGAGACTCGATATTCGAAACGATAAATCGAAAAAATGGGCCTAGATTTTTTAGTTTGCGTTAATCAATTGTTACTTATTTATTTTGCATTTTTATTAAAGTTCTGCATGCTTATATCACATTTAAATTAAAGTTCTTATCATTTGCAAAATATAGTTGAATTTATTCGGATTATATTATATTCGCGGTTAATTGAAAGATTTTCCAAGTTAACAGCTTCTAACTAATTAATATCTTTTTTGTTTTTAATCGAGAAAATTATCACATGTGTGAATTATAGTATATAAGATAATAATTAGATTTTGAACGTTAATAATTTTATAATTAATTAATTTAATTTTGCTATAAATGGCCTTTCGCGACGCGGTCGTGTTTCGCGCATCGTGGGAAAGAGCGTAAAATCATTACGCTTATCTGCCGTCTATGATCAGCCGGCAACAGAAGGAATATTTCTCCTTCCTGTCTCTGGCTTTGCTAGAGTGGATTTGGCCAGGAAATGATCAAACTGGCCGAAAGAGAGATCTACACAAGGTAGGTTGGTGTGGAACATCACCAATTTAGTTATACAATGTGCATGCAAAGGTAGGATAACATTTCTTGCACATATGTACACGTAATCGGAAGACGGAAGAGTGACGTCTCCATTTTAATCTCTTAATTAACTCGTAATTAACCGCGAACTTAAAATCTTTTAAACTTTAATTCTTTTACACTTTGTTAATCTCGGGAAATCGCGGTCACGACTAATTAATATTGATAATTCAAATAAACTAAAACTCTAATTGAACTATCTTTCTAAATCTGAATCAGTGACTATTCACTGATTCAGCACTACGATTCACTGATTCAGATTTAGAGAGTAAATAAACTAATAAATTCGGCGTGGGCAGAAAGGTAAATAGATAGGTGACGCATTAGGTAAATAGAAATATGGTTAGGTAGGAATATAAACATATAGGAATATATGGATAGGTAGGGTATATATATATATATATATATATATATATATATATATATATATATATATATCTATATCTATAAAGGAAGATGTCCTGACTGACTGACTGACTGACTGACTGACTGACTGACTCATCAACGCCCAGGCCAAACCCCTGAACCTAGAGACTTGAAATTTGGAGGGTGTATTCCTCTCATGACGTAAGCATCCACTAAGAAAGGATTTTTAGAAATTCCACCCCTAAGGGGGTGAAAAGGGGTAAATGTGTTTTCACGACTGACTGACTGACTGACTCATCAACGCTCAGCCCAAACCCCTGAACCTAGAGACTTGAAATTTGGAGGGTGTATTCCTCTCATGACGTAAGTACCCACTAAGAAAGGCTTTTTAGAAATTCCACCCTTAAGGGGGTGAAAAGGGGTAAAATGTGTTTTCACGACTGTTCTGACTGACTGACTGACTGACTCATCAACGCCCAGGCCAAACCCCTGAACCTAGAGACTTGAAATTTGGAAGGTGTATTCCTCTCGTGACGTAAGCATCCACTAAGAAAAGATTTTTAGAAATTCCACCCTTAAGGGAGTGAAAAGGGGTAAAATGTGTTTTCACGACTGTCCTGACTGACTGACTGACTGACTCATCAACGCTCAGCCCAAACCCCTGAACCTAGAGACTTGAAATTTGGAAGGTGTATTCCTCTCATGACGTAAGCATCCACTAAGAAAGGATTTTTAGAAATTCCACCCTTAAGGGAGTGAAAAGGGGTAAAATATGTTTTCACGACTGTCCTGACTGACTGACTGACTGACTCATCAACGCTCAGCCCAAACCCCTGAACCTAGAGACTTGAAATTTGGAGGGTGTATTCCTCTCATGACGTAAGCATCCACTAAGAAAGGATTTTTAGAAATTCCACCCCTAAGGGGGTGAAAAGGGGTAAAATGTGTTTTCACGACTGTCCTGACTGACTGACTGACTGACTCATCAACGCCCAGGCCAAACCCCTGAACCTAGAGACTTGAAATTTGGAGGGTGTATTCCTCTCATGACGTAAGCATCCACTAAGAAAGGATTTTTAGAAATTCCACCCTAAGGGAGTGAAAAGGGGTAAAATGTGTTTTCACGACTGTCCTGACTGACTGACTGACTGACTCATCAACGCTCCAGGCCCAAACCCCTGAACCTAGAGACTTGAAATTTGGAGGGTGTATTCCTCTCATGACGTAAGCATCCACTAAGAAAGGATTTTTAGAAATTCCACCCCTAAGGGGGTGAAAAGGGGTAAAATGTGTTTTCACGACTGTCCTGACTGACTGACTGACTGACTCATCAACGCTCAGCCCAACCCCTGAACCTAGAGACTTGAAATTTGGAGGGTGTATTCTCTTCATGACGTAAGTATCCCACTAAGAAAGGATTTTAGAAATTCCACCCTTAAGGGGGTGAAATATATATAGAAGAAGATGTCCTGACTGACTGACTGATCATCAACGCCCAGCCCAAACCCCTGAATCTAGAGACTTGAAATTTGGAGGGTGTATTCCTCTCATGACGTAAGCACCCACTAAGAAAGGATTTTTAGAAATTCCACCCCTAAGGGGGTGAAAAGGGGTAAAATGTGTTTTCACGACTGTCTGACTGACTGACTGACTGACTCATCAATGCCCAGCTCAAACCCTTGAACCTAGAGACATGAAATTTGGAGAGTGTATTCCTCTCATGACGTAAGCACCCACTAAGAAAGGATTTTTAGAAATTCCACCCTTAAGGGAGTGAAAAGGGGTAAAATGTGTTTTCACGACTGTCCTGACTGACTGACTGACTGACTCATCAACGCTCAGCCCAAACCCCTGAACCTAGAGACTTGAAATTTGGAGGGTGTATTCCTCTCATGACGTAAGCATCCACTAAGAAAGGATTTTTAGAAATTCCACCCTTAAGGGGGTGAAATATATATAGAAGAAGATGTCCTGACTGACTGACTGATTCATCAACGCCCAGCCCAAACCCCTGAATCTAGAGACTTGAAATTTGGAGGGTGTATTCCTCTCATGACGTAAGCACCCACTAAGAAAGGATTTTTAGAAATTCCACTCCTAAGGGGGTGAAAAGGGGTAAAATGTGTTTTCACGACTGTCCTTGACTGACTGACTGACTGACTCATCAACTGCCCAGCTCAAACCCTGAACCTAGAGACATGAAATTTGGAGAGGTGTATTCCTCTCATGACGTAAGCACCCACTAAGAAAGGATTTTTAGAAATTCCACCCCTAAGGGAGTGAAAAGGGGTAAAATGTATTTCACAACTTTCTTAATATCTCTTGAGCCCGATGAGATATCGACTTGGTTTTTGCTTACTAAAGTATCCATATAAGTGCTTAAAAACATAATTCAGCAAAAAGGGGGTGAAAAGGGGTAAATGTGTTTTCACGACTGTGACTGACTGACTGACTCATCAATGCCAAGCCCAAACCCTTGAACCTAGAAACATGAAATTTGGAGAGTGTATTCCTCATGATTCAGGGGCGAAGCACTTAATACATATTTTCACCCCCTTTTTGCTGAATTATGTTTTAAGCACTTATATGGATGGGCCATTCCGCGTGAACCGGATCAGTCACCTCTCAGAAATGAATCAAATTTTGCATATCAGTTGTTTCTGACGAGATAAAATATGGTGTCAAATATTTTTTTTTTAATTGCAAATTTTTTCGACTTATGAATAATGGAAAATTTACCGCCTTTTTATTTAATAATTGCATAACTTTTTTCCTTTAAGTGCAATACGAAAATTTTTTAAATAAAAGTTGTCACAAAAGGACTATATTTTATGATAAAATTATTTACAACATAAAAAAAAGTTATTTCGTACTATTTATTAAACAAATTATTTTTCAATAATTTTTTTAACTGTCAGGGAGACGATCGAAAAATAAAAAAAAATTTTGTTAGAAACTTTCAAGCTTCCAATATACCACAAAAAATTTTCATCGATGTGTTTTGTTTCGTTATCGAGAAAATAATTGTTTAATTTTTGTACGCGTGAAGAATCGGTACTCGGTGCGGCAGCCACGTCTGTACGGTGACCGCTCTTGCTCGCTGGCCTTGCGGCGCGCTAGGCGAACTTAATATCCAAGTTAATTTTCTCAAAAACGAAATACGATGATGATTCGCGACCACGGTTTGCTGGACTTTTCTCGTTTGCTTCACTCATACTGAAGTGGATTGAAGATACGGCGAATTTGACCGGGACGCGAATCGCGAACGATTTTAAACGAGCGGCTCCAAGTAATTAATTAAGAGGAATACCTTCTTAGGGCGAGTCCTGAGCGGTCTGGTCACGTGGAATTTCTTTCTCGTTCCGCCGGCTTGGTTGTGCATCATCTATCTGCACGCGTGCGTACCTTTTTGTTAATAACAAGTTTCTCCTGTACATACAAATCTTTATTTTTCCTACTTCTTTCCTTCTCTCTCTCTGTTTCTCTCTCTCTGTCTCCCTCTCTCTTTCTCTATCTCCTCCCTCTCTGTCTGATTCTTTGTTCCTTATAAGTTTGAATCTTCAATATTTCTAAAATAGTTGTTGTGCACATAGAATAGCGGTTATCAAATTTCCTTTCGTTTTGTTTCGATTATATTCCTACAAAATGCCAAAAAATCGGTGCTGCAATCCTTTGCAGCTTAGTGGCCATAATTGGGTTACAAATTTATTTGTACAAATTTGCAGGAATATAATCGAAACAAAACGAAAGGAAGTTTGATAACCGCTATTCTATGTGCACAACAACTATTTTAGAATTATTGAAGATTCAAACTTATAAGGAACAAAGAATCAGACAGAGAGGGAGGAGATAGAGAAAGAGAGAGGGAGACAGAGAGAGAGAAACAGAGAGAGAGAAGGAAAGAAGTAGGAAAAATAAAGATTTGTATGTACAGGAGAAACTTGTTATTAACAAAAAGGTACGCACGCGTGCAGATAGATGATGCACAACCAAGCCGGCGGAACGAGAAAGAAATTCCACGTGACCAGACCGCTCAGGACTCGCCCTAAGAAGGTATTCCTCTTAATTAATTACTTGGAGCCGCTCGTTTAAAATCGTTCGCGATTCGCGTCCCGGTCAAATTCGCCGTATCTTCAATCCACTTCAGTATGAGTGAAACAAACGAGAAAAGTCCAGCAAACCGTGGTCGCGAATCATCATCGTATTTCGTTTTTGAGAAAATTAACTTGGATATTAAGTTCGCTTAGCGCGCCAACTTATTTCCGGTATCCACCCGAGCAGAAATTCGGTCAGGCATACCTGATGCACGATCAGGACCTTACCATGTGAAGGTAAGGCATGCCTGAAAGGGTTTTCCTGAAATCACCCTTATCTGGACCTGAATAGATACTAATAGGGCGCCCCTGATAAAAATTGTCTGATGTCATCCTAATCAGGACCTGAACAAACAGTAATAGGGTGCGCCAGATAAGGATTACATAATAACATCCTTATCTGGACCTGAATAGGTACTAATAGGTCGCTCCTGATAAAAATTACCTGATGTCATCCTAATCAGGACCTGAACAAACAGTAATAGAATGCGCCTGATAAGGATTATATAATAACATCCTTATCTGGACCTGAATAGGTACTAATAGGTCGCCCCTGATAAAAATTACCTGATGTCATCCTAATCAGGACCTGAACAAACAGTAATAGGATGCGCCTGATAAGGATTATCTGATATCTTCCTGTAAAGATTACCTAATATGATCCTTATTAATGCCTGCCCGCTAAATTTTTTATGTAAGAATAATGTATAAATATATATATATAACAGTATACATATAATTATCTATATATAAACTATGTTTATATATTTTTTCTTGTGTATAATTTTTGTTCATATATATATCAGGAAAAATAATAATAAGAAGAAATAAAAAATAATTAAAAGGATATAATTTTCGCATTGTTTCTTTTATAAAAAGTAAAGTTTGAAGAAATTGGAAAAAATTGCTCATATACACTATCATTCATTTTGGAAATGCTTGTAATTTTTGTCGTCTCTCACGAAGGGTTAAGTATAAAAGTTAAGTTTAAAAATTTTTGAAAAAATTTACACGGATCAAACACATTCTAATAAACATTTTTCTCCTTTACGTTTTTTTTTTTGTAAATTCTTTAGTTTCGAAGTTAAAAAACATTATATAAACATGAGTTTTGACACAAGAAATTCGATCATTGCGAAAAATCATCGTATTAATTAAAAAAAAAATAAATATTTGAAATGTTTATTAGAATATGCTTGATTCGCATAAATTATTTCTAAATTTTTTAAACTTAACTTTTATACTTAACTCTTCGTGAGAGACGAGAAAATTACAAGCGTTTCCAAACTTATGAAGGGTAGTGTATGTATATTGTATAATCATATTCAGCCGTTATTGAGATCTGATAATCTTGGGTACTCGCAACTGGCCGACTCGCGTAAATATACACGGGGCGGTCTCGCGCTGCGCGTGCACTTGGCGCGAGACACTACCGTGTCTCTTGTTTTTTCATAAATATATTTACGAACACAAAATTTCATAATGAGCCGGCACTGGTTTCTGACATTCACCCGACATTAAGAAATATTATATCATATATCCAATTCAAAATTTTATTACTCTTTTTAAACTGAATTTGTTTCTTAAGATGATTTTTGAAAAATTATATATTTGCGCTGGTTACGACATATGTAGACTATATATAACACTTACATCAAATTAAGAAGTAGTCTACCACGTAAGGCAGTTGGCTCACGATCCAGAGGTCCCGAGTTCGAATCCCACCAAGGTAAGTGTGTTTTTCAAATACGAGAAAATATTTATAATCATAGATTTCATCTTAAGAAACAAATTTAGTTATAAAATAGTAATAAAATTTCGAAAAAAATAAATTTTTTTATAAAATTCCCTATAAGGAACATGAAAGGCAGCCTGACAGGGACCTGACTTTTCAACCCTATCAGGTTTCTAACGGGAAATTGCGTTACATTTCCTAACTAGGCCCCTATCAGGCTGGTGGTCCCCGTCCATGAGCGCCTCTATGTGCACAAAACGTGCACATTGAACTACGTAGCCATGTCCACGAAAATTTCTGATGGGTAACGCGTTATGTGCACGCTCTATTGGTTCTGTTCCGTGCTATGTGCACGATCTTTTGGTTCTGTTCCGTGCTATGTCCAAAGCGTCGGTAATGCATAATACTTATATGGAGGGGATGTGCTGGCCGCGGCTGCCGCGCTCGACCCTCGGCAACACTCGGCAAGCTTCGAGCCAGTTCGAGCGAGGAGAGAAGCACAGACATACGATCTGCTGTCTTCTTATTATGATGTAGCTGCTTAGCACGCATTTCGGGTATCGCGTCTCGCGTCTCACCAAGCGCCGAGTCTCGAGTTGGCAAATCGACGATGCGTTGCTGCGTTACATTTATGTTTACACTTACGAATTTTAATTTTTATGTTTATAAATATTTATTTAATTATATTATATATGAAATTTATAAATATAAAATTTACAAATATAATTAAATAAATATTAATAAATATAAAAATTAAAATTTGTAAGGATAATGTATAAAAATAGCAATCCCTGTTTTTGCCCATACGCTTTTTTATCTGAAAAAAGTCCTACACATTAAAAACATTAACTTTAGCATCGTATAGCATAATATTTAAATGGATATAATAATAATTAAATGCATAATAATAATTAAATAAATATTAACTATCGAGAAAAAAATTGTAGTGTTCTTTTTACTCTTATTAAGTATATAATTTTAGCTATGCATGTTTAAACGGCCAAATCACGAGCGCCAAAAGACAGATATTGGATTAAAATAGAAACAATTTATTAAACAAACAATACACACGGTTAACGTTTCGACTGTACTCATAGTCTTCTTCGGAACGGATTGCTATGAAAGAAGAAAATAAATATCAAAAAACATGATAACGTGTTTAAGTTAGCATATTAAAACATTAAACAATCTCTTAATAATAATATAAATAAAATAAACAATCTAATTGAATCACAAATATAAAAACGCCGAAATAATCGAATAAAACCATGACAACGTACCTATAAAATTTATTTATATTGAGAAGTAAAGAAGGTAATCTCTTCCGTCAGAAAAAAAATGTAAAAAATTGTTAAGGAGATATTCTGGTTTGAAAAGTCATAAAGAAAGATATTTTTCAGGAATTTTTTGCAAGGAAACGAAAAGAGCGAATAACGCTAAACTGTATATACATGTTTATTTAGCCTTATTTTGAAAATATACTTTTAGTTTTAAATAATAAAAATGCTCTTCTTTTCCATGTTATATCCTGTCATTAGAAGATGTAAATGACAGACGGTGTAAATGATTCTAGCTGTTCTAGGTATCTGAAACGCAAAAACCAAAATTTTTTTATTCAGGAGAAGTGTGGCTATCGTCTGAACTAGAACTAAACTAATATTTCCATTCTGGCGGCCTTTTTATTAAAAATATTATAACTTTTTCGAAATTTTGGAAGTATTTTATTAAAAGAAAAAAAAACTAATAAACGTATAATGTTTATTCTATAGTTCAGACGATAGTCACACTTCTTCTGAATAAGAAAATTTTTGGTTTTTGCGTTTCTGATACCTAGAACAGTTAGAATCATTTACATCGTCTTTCATTTATACCTTATTCTAGTGACCAGGATACAACATAGAAAATAGAGCATTTTTGTTACTTAAAAAATAAAAATATATTCTCAAAATAAAGTTAAAAGAACATGAAAAGTTTAACGTTTATTCGCTTTCTCCGTTTCCTACAAAAAATTCATGAAAAATACCTATTTTCACGACCTTTCAAATCAAAATACTCCCTTAATTTATTATTTGTTATTAATATATTGTTGGTAATTACATATAAGTAATTAGAAACCATATAGTACAAATATAGTTTCAATATTCAAATTATTGTAATAATGAAGAAATCAATTATTTACAATATATTTACACTTTCTTCTGTGTCTGTATCGTATGTATTATTGCAAACAAGTTTCTTTGCACCTTTACATTTCTTTTGCCGATTTTTTACAAGCTTATCTTTCACAAGTGTGATATGTCAAATACAGACAAGATTTTTGCACGCTTATCTGTTATAAGCGTAATGTCAAATGCAAGATTTTCATAATCAAACGTTCAACATATTTTCGACATTTTTCTACAAACGAGGGACCAGCAATATCGTCCGCAGCATGTAGCCTCATAGGCCAGTCAATTTACGGTTTTAATCGAATTTGAATTCGGAGGTTTAATTTATGTGCCATTCGATATAGTAAATGGCACTGCAGATATAAACATATCAATTTTGTGCTTTGTAAAAAAAAAATTATTAAAAATTGGTCCCTTTCGACCTTTTACTCGAAACGCTGCGAAAACCGTTCGAAATACAGCAAAATTGCACAAAGATAATTTTGTAGAGAATTAAATTTCCTATAAAAAGATCCGGGAGGAGGGCATTTCTCTTGTAAAATTAATAGCTTAGACATGAGTGGCGCCCGAAGTCGCGCGATCGGGAATTCGCCAGTCGCTCTGGTTAGTTGTAAAATTCAATATCAATACTTTAGCATTGAATGAAAAATCTCCAAAAATTCAAGGCTTAACTAGGTAAAACAGGAAAGCTATTTCAAACATTTTTTTATCGATAAATTCGAATTATGACAGCTGTGTGACAAAAATTTCGTTTTCGTTCGATATTGTAACTTTGATCGGCCATATATATATATATATATATATATATATCGGAAAGTATTAACCGGAGTTCTATTCTTCCTCTATGAGGAAGCCAAATTAATAAATACTAGTAATTATGCATCAAATAAAATACAAGCTTCCTAATATTGAAGAAACTTTATGAGTGAGCGAAATCAAATGTTGATGAAGCAACGTGCAAATTCTTAATTTGCACACTTAACAATGGTGAGGAAGCAATGTGCAAATTCCTATAGGAATTTATTAATTTGGAATTCGAAGTATAGGTTCTAATGGAAATCTGCATGAATATAGAAACCGGGCTAATTAAGAACCAACGCGGTAAATGATGCGCGAAAGTTTTATTTATATTTTTATTTTACATATTTTCCAACCTTTGACTGCGTGCCGACTAGATTTGTCAGACTTGAAACACAGAACCTGGAAGGAAGTTTCAGGTTCGTACTCTGGCTGAGGTAATATTTTTCGCAATGATTTCTTTACAGTTATTTAGATGCATATAGCATCAAAAATTAAATCGAATCGATTTAATTAGGTGTAGGGGAGATTTTACTACTCCAACCGGAACTGTGTTTCAAGTCTGACAAATCTAGTCGGCACGCAGTCAAAGGTTGGAAAATATGTAAAATAAAAATATAAATAAAACTTTCGCGCATCATTTACCGCGTTGGTTCTTAATTAGCCCGGTTTCTATATTCATGCAGATTTCCATTAGAACCTATACTTCGAATTCCAAATTAATAAATTCCTATAGGAATTTGCACATTGCTTCCTCACCATTGTTAAGTGTGCAAATTAAGAATTTGCACGTTGCTTCATCAACATTTGATTTCGCTCACTCATAAAGTTTCTTCAATATTAGGAAGCTTGTATTTTATTTGATGCATAATTACTAGTATTTATTAATTTGGCTTCCTCATAGAGGAAGAATAGAACTCCGGTTAATACTTTCCGATATATATATATATATATATATATATATATATATATATGGCCGATCAAAGTTACAATATCGAACGAAAACGAAATTTTTGTCACACAGCTGTCATAATTCGAATTTATCGATAAAAAAATGTTTGAAATAGCTTTCCTGTTTTACCTAGTTAAGCCTTGAATTTTTGGAGATTTTTCATTCAATGCTAAAGTATTGATATTGAATTTTACAACTAACCAGAGCGACTGGCGAATTCCCGATCGCGCGACTTCGGGCGCCACTCATGTCTAAGCTATTAATTTTACAAGAGAAATGCCCTCCTCCCGGATCTTTTTATAGGAAATTTAATTCTCTACAAAATTATCTTTGTGCAATTTTGCTGTATTTCGAACGGTTTTCGCAGCGTTTCGAGTAAAAGGTCGAAAGGGACCAATTTTTAATAATTTATTTTTTTACAAAGCACAAAATTGATATGTTTATATCTGCAGTGCCATTTACTATATCGAATGGCACATAAATTAAACCTCCGAATTCAAATTCGATTAAAACCGTAAATTGACTGGCCTATGAGGCTACATGCTGCGGACGATATTGCTGGTCCCTCGTTTGTAGAAAAATGTCGAAAATATGTTGAACGTTTGATTATGAAAATCTTGCATTTGACATTACGCTTATAACAGATAAGCGTGCAAAAATCTTGTCTGTATTTGACATATCACACTTGTGAAAGATAAGCTTGTAAAAAATCGGCAAAAGAAATGTAAAGGTGCAAAGAAACTTGTTTGCAATAATACATACGATACAGACACAGAAGAAAGTGTAAATATATTGTAAATAATTGATTTCTTCATTATTACAATAATTTGAATATTGAAACTATTTTGTACTATATGGTTTCTAATTACTTATATGTAATTACCAACAATATATTAATAACAAATAATAAATTAAGGGAGTATTTTGATTTGAAAGGTCGTGAAAATAGGTATTTTTCATGAATTTTTTGTAGGAAACGGAGAAAGCGAATAAACGTTAAACTTTTCATGTTCTTTTAACTTTATTTTGAGAATATATTTTTATTTTTTAAGTAACAAAAATGCTCTATTTTCTATGTTAGTATCCTGGTCACTAGAATAAGGTATAAATGACAGACGATGTAAATGATTCTAACTGTTCTAGGTATCAGAAACGCAAAAACCAAAAATTTTCTTATTCAGAAGAAGTGTGACTATCGTCTGAACTAGAATAAACATTATACGTTTATTAGTTTTTTTTTCTTTTAATAAAATACTTCCAAAATTTTGAAAAAAGTTATAATATTTTTAATAAAAAGGCCGCCAGAATGGAAATATTAGTTTAATTCTAGTTCAGACGATAGCCACACTTCTCCTAAATAAAAAAATTTTGTGTTTTTGCGTTTCAGATACCTAGAACAGCTAGAATCATTTACACCGTCTGTCATTTACACCTTCTAATGACAGGATATAACATAGAAAAGAAGAGCATTTTTATTACTTAAAACTAAAAATATATTTTCAAAATAAGGCTAAATAAACATGTATATACAGTTTAGCGTTATTCGCTCTTTTCGTTTCCCTGCAAAAAATTCCTGAAAAATATTTTTCTTTATGACTTTTCAAACCAGAATATATCTCCTTAACAATTTTTTACATTTTTTTCCTGACGGAAGAGATTACCTTCTTTACTTATCAATATAAATAAATTTAGGTATGTTGTCATGGTTTTATTCGATTATTCCGGCGTTTTTATATTTGTGATTCAATTAGATTGTTTATTTTATTTATATTATTATTAAGAGATTGTTTAATGTTTTAATATGTTAACTTAAACACGTTATCATGTTTCTTGATATTTATTTTCTTCTTTCATAGCAATCCGTTCCGAAGAAGACTATAAGTACAGTCGAAACGTTAACCGTGTGTATTGTTTGTTTAATAAATTGTTTCTATTTTAATCCAATATCTGTCTTTTGGCGCTCGTGATTTGGCCGTTTAAACATGCATAGCTAAAATTATATACTTAATAAGAGTAAAAAGAACACTACAATTTTTTTCTCGATAGTTAATATTTATTTAATTATTATTATGCATTTAATTATTATTATATCCATTTAAATATTATGCTATACGATGCTAAAGTTAATGTTTTTAATGTGTAGGACTTTTTTCAGATAAAAAAGCGTATGGGCAAAAACAGGGATTGCTATTTTTATACATTATCCTTACAAATTTTAATTTTTATATTTATTAATATTTATTTAATTATATTTGTAAATTTTATATTTATAAATTTCATATATAATATAATTAAATAAATATTTATAAACATAAAAATTAAAATTCGTAAGTGTAAACATAAATGTAACGCAGCAACGCATCGTCGATTTGCCAACTCGAGACTCGGCGCTTGGTGAGACGCGAGACGCGATACCCGAAATGCGTGCTAAGCAGCTACATCATAATAAGAAGACAGCAGATCGTATGTCTGTGCTTCTCTCCTCGCTCGAACTGGCTCGAAGCTTGCCGAGTGTTGCCGAGGGTCGAGCGCGGCAGCCGCGGCCAGCACATCCCCTCCATATAAGTATTATGCATTACCGACGCTTTGGACATAGCACGGAACAGAACCAAAAGATCGTGCACATAGCACGGAACAGAACCAATAGAGCGTGCACATAACGCGTTACCCATCAGAAATTTTCGTGGACATGGCTACGTAGTTCAATGTGCACGTTTTGTGCACATAGAGGCGCTCATGGACGGGGACCACCTAAAACGCGGGCATGACCACTCTCATCCTTCTCTCTGGTTATAGT
>JASTWL010001948.1:0-13763 GCA_035220575.1 Temnothorax rugatulus | reverse complement strand
ATAAATAAGCTGTATGCGTCGATGGAAATCAGCATGCGTATTTACACATCACGTCACGAGTGCGTCCCAGGGTTAAGCCGCCGACAGAGAAACTTGCCCGGAGGGTGACTGCGCGGTGAGAGAATTTCAACTCCGATTTTGTTGCGAAACCAGGAGACTACGACGTAACGATCCGTCCGTTAGCGATCGCGCCTGGGCATTCCCTCGGGCTGACATTTTGACAGTGAGCCCGACAGCGCACAAAACTCGTGATGCTAATTACGGTTGACTAATCTCGTCCGCAAGCGTCTTTTTCTCGTTCCGCGTAACATGCATTACATCGCTTCGGAAAAGGAGAAAGAAAGAGAGAGAGAGAGAGAGAGAGAGAGAGAGAGAGAGAGAGAAGATTGGATCGTGGACGCGATTGATCGCGTTTTACATGAATCGCTCCTTTCGGACTTGTTCGTGATTTACAGTCGCAGCTTCTTCCCCGGAAGATGATGGTTGAAAAATTTATGGACTTTTCTTCAGTAGCGTGGGAGATGTGTAACAGCACGGCAAATTATTTGTGTCAAAATTGATTCCGTCAATACAGTAACATTTAAGAGATTGATGGAGGCAAGTGTCATTTACAAGGGTGTTTATAGAGCTTAATTTCTTTGTGAGCCAGAAAAAATAAATTATTGGTGTATATTTATCAAAATTGTTCTTTGTAACTATTTTATGGCTAATAATACAAATTATAATAAAGTATGATTTTTATTACATATAAATAAACCTATATCTTTTTGTCTTTCTATGTAGACATTAAAACAGCAGCCTTGCTGAAGTGCTTCGTCATTTGTGAATTTGCACATACAATTTTCTTTTTTCTTCTTTTACATGCATTTCGATATTGAAAAATAATTGTCCACTCTGCCGAGGATAACCGATACGCGGTTCTATCGTGCTTATCGGGCTAATTAATCGATTTGAGAATGTGACACCTTTAACGAGAGAACACCTCGAACTCAAACCATCAAAATAATTATGTAGAACACTCAAACTGATTGCTAAAATGTCAAAATTTTTTACAGCAATATTTTTGTAGACACATGTGAAACCATAAATTTATTACATTGCTTTCTCTTAAAAACAAACGCTTAAGGCCAGTTGTTCCAACCTGTTAATAAACTAATATGAAAAATTAGTTTGATACACCCGTGCTTCACTACGGTATGCAAAGAATTTACCCCCGAATTTAGATTTGAATCAGTTTGAATTGTGAGATATACGCTTGGGAGCTTGCCATTGAGCTACATAAAAACCGCTACTCTCTGCAGTAACAAATTATGAATCCTTACTCCAACTTCCTATCAATGATAGGATAGGAAGATAAGATCCTGATAAAATTGAAGTATTTTAATATATTGTTCTATTTTACAGTTCCATTTCACGGCTGATATATGAGAAAAGGTATATGTGTTTTGATGGAAGAAAAAAATTGAAATTATCTGCTATTCCAATGATTTTTGGGGAACTTGTCATTCAAAAGTATGAAAAAATGGTTGCAGGTAAATAATATAGCAATAATATTTATTTTTAATTAATTCGTCTCATTCAATAATTAACATACTCATGGCTTATATCGATATTTTTCACATCAGTACATCATATATGACAGAAATTTATAAACTGCATGCAAGTCATATTTGTATAGTTTATTAATCGGCAAGACGTTAATAATCTTTGATACTTATTAATGTGCATATACGCATGTTGTAGAATGCAAACAACATAGATGTACTTGTAATGTACAAAACATATTAACATACATTCTTATACTTACAGGTATTATAGATATGCAGAATCCGGCGCCGCGGCCAAAGCGCGTCATTAGCAAGCCAATACGGTATCAAACGACGTCTTCGAATGAAAGTCCTATGAAAAGGAGGAGCATAGCAGCAGCAGCTACTATCGTACCAGAAACGATCGACGACGACTTCGAGGACATCAACAGGATGCTGGAGCGCAAGAGCCCTACGCCTACTGATATTAATACAGAGATGATACAGCCATATACACAACATACACCTCAGTACACGCACACAAACATTTTATCATACACTGGGTGCGCTCCACAAATACAGACATACGGAAATACACCACACCCGTACACACCGCCTGTCATACAGAACACACATATAATAATGCACAAAATTTTACACTTCCGCAAGTACTGATAAAATATATTATACTAATAACACTTTGCCTGAGTTGCATGATACCGTTGCAAGATCCAGGTCGTTTCAACAAGACACGCGTTGCCATCAACGTTATGGTGAAAATGAGAGACGGTCCCGACTAGAAATCTGGAGAGGCAGTCCTGCCGTCACATAAGGGCCGGATCGGGCATAAAAAAGGGGACCCTGATCAGGCCAACCAGATCAAGCCTGGCTATGGACCTTCTCAGGTTATCTCCGTACGTTAAATAATATTAAATTAAATCCGGCAATCCTGATCTGGCAAACACCAGGACCGTATGAGGTTCCCCAGATGTCTAAAAATAGATATATATTTTTTAACATGTCCGGGTTCCATGCACGGCCCTGGCCAGGTTCTAATCAGGATCGCCGGATTGTTGCATATGAAAAAATCCTAAGTTTCGATCAGGCAATCCTGATCTGGCAAACACCAGGACCGTATGAGGTTCCCCAGATGTCTAAAAATAGATATATTTTTTTTATACTTCCGGGGTTCCATACACAACCCTGGCCTCTTCCTAATCAAAATGGTCAGACTGATGCGCGTAAAAACATTCAGAATTTCAAGTGGGCAATCTTGATTTGGCAAATATTCGCCCGCTATAAAAAAAACTTTAAAGTTTGATAAAGTATGCCTGATCAGGCAATCATTAGGGCTCCATACGATCTGCCACATAAATAAAATGAAATTTATAAATTTTTCAATGTATCTGATGGCAGTCTCTATCTAACAAAGTCTAACTTTATGTAATGTTTTTGTTTTCAGACAAATGAAAAGACTATTAGAAAAAATATTAAAATGCGTACAGGATCGCCATTCCGCGACAGTAAAGCCTGCTGGATTTCCGATATCAACATTACAGCAGATGGACGCATTCGAAAACATTGACCAGAACGGTTATTCCGATGCTGTAAGTTAAGAACACTTTTGCCCTCATTAAATCAAATATGTATTTATTATGCATTTTAATTAATCTTAATTGTTTCAGGTAAATTATTTCGAATATGTCGGTGGCTTCCATTTAAAGGAAGCCGTAAATCTATGCTTGAAGGAAAGCTTAACCGACTCACTGACGCGGTCATTCACCTTGTGGGGCCGAGAAGAAGGACAGCGACCCTTGTATAAAGCTCGTCTGATTACGGCAATATACGGTACGAATTTTTCTTTTTACGGTACGACTTTTACTAACAAAGATTTTTAATATTATGTTTCTGATATATCTCATACTTTTTTCTAGATGCTGTATGCAGGAACCGGCACTTTCCAAAGCCAACGCGATCTGAATTCCAGGCTCAGATGCGGCAGGCTGTTCGCGTTGCGAAGGAGAGAAATTGCAGCAAGATGCGTGGTCCACGCACACGGACAGTCGAGGCGAGAGGGGTCAACCACGACTTTTGGAGCGGTGAAAGGACAGGAGAGGAAGACAACCCTGAAGAACAAACGTTAAATGAATAAGAATTACATTATTTGTTTCAGGTAAAAATGTCAAAGCCCGGTCGAGTACCTAAAACTGGACATTCGTGTTGTTTTTGCTTTTAAATAGTAATATTTCAACTTTTACATAAAATTTTACATAAAATATGTATACAACAATGTAATGTATACGTATATTCTGTGTAGAAAGTTGAAATATTCTTAATTAAAAACGAAATCAATTAGAATGTCCAGGTTTAACTACGCGTTGAGATATGAAACATTTAAAGTCATTCTACAATACGTCGCAAACGCCTCGTCGCCAATCGCGAAGAATGGCAACGGCTAGTTGAAAATTATTAATTCCGGTTGCGCTTATTGATAGTTACAGTTGTTAAGAAAGTTGAACTTTTGAACTTTTTGGCAATAGCAACTGGCAATCGGCAATAAGAAATTACACTTTTCAACTAGCGTGTTGCCATCCTTTGCAATCCTGACGACGGGATGTTTGCGACGTATTGCACAATGACCCTAATAGTTTTTAATCTTCTACGTATAATTTACTTATACATTGTTTTTGTAGTACGTTTTCTTCGCAGAAGAATATGTGAAGAACCGAGGCAAATGGATCCTAGGAGCGAGGAGAGGAAGAAGAAAAAGAAGGAGAGGAGGAGGGCAGAAGGAGTAGGAGAGAAGGGTAGAAGAAGTTGAGGGATGAAGGAAGAGTTGAGAGGAGAAGGAGGAGAGAGACCGGTGTGGTCTCTGTCTGTGTCAACAGACGAAACGGCACTTTTCAGCGCCCATTTTTTAAATCGATAAGACATGGAAATTTCTCGTGTTCGCAATAAATAATCGGCTCTTTTTAGCGCCATTCCAACTATAATATGCACGTCCTTCCGATTTCTAGTTTTATATTGTAATTTTCTGTGTTTATAGGTAAACCTGTGCCAAAGTGACATCTGAAGAGGAGCAGCAGTCTTCATCTTTCCATGCGAAGACGACGACCACCTGGGTCATTACATTACAGTTTCACATTACAGTTTTCGTTTTTGCTTTTGTTTTCGCGTTTTTAATTTGATCAGGCTTATTTCATTAAATCAAGCACCAAAATTTTATTCCTCACGTAACACATAATCACATATTTATAACGATAATCTTATAATCTCATTTCGCTATGTTTTGCATAATAAAATTTAATTTTTGCACCTAACTGTTTTGTTTTTATTTTATTCCAGTTATTGAAAGTTTAATTGAAAAAATCGGACTGGCATATGAAATGCAACGAATCGGATGTTACAACATAGAGTGCTTTTCATTTAGCGACTCAAGTCGACACAAGCGTCATTTTGTCTCTTTTCAACATCTAGTGAGCAACAAAGATAGAGTGACGCTTGTGTCGACTTGTGTCGTTAACTGGAATGCACACATTAATATCATATTTTCAAAACGTATTGTATATTTTGCATTCTGTGTAGAAGGCGCTAAATAAACATCGTATGATTCATGTGATATTTGAACGAAGCGCATATTCTATGTAATATAATATTAATTTTATGATATATATTTACTGCGAAAAAGCTCTTTGCTTTGCCGGATACTTTACTGTATTTATTTTACGAATGTTTGAATATTATGCCCACGACTTAACCCAAATGGGCGCTTCATTTCTTTGCATAAACGGTCACTTAAGGCTATACTTTTATACCTCAATTAAAAGTCATTGTTTATATTAATTATATGTATTGCATATTTTGAATCATTCTATAATGTATCAGTATTTGAGAACAATGTATATAAATTTATTCAACATTTTCTGAAAAAAATAAGGAGAAACCAAAAATTTTTTTACGAAAAAAGCACATTATAAATAAAAGCAGCTTATTATGACCGTATTTCTAAGAAATAAAGATATTAATTCATAAAACGTTTTTATATTGCAGGTTTTCAATGGAATTGTATATTTAAAGGTTCGCGTAAAAAGAATAATTATTATATTGTAGATAGCTAGCAATGCACTATGCGCGAAACACTATACCGTTTCTTTTGAAAAATCATTATTGATTATAACTAAAATGTATTCTTTTGTACAATTTGAAAATAAAATATGTCATATATAAGAATGCGTTATTATATCTTCTATCAGTTATAATTATCAATAACATCAGTGAAACGAATATTGTAAAATAAAAAAATAAAGAATATATTTAAAATGTAGTAATTATTTAAAATAATATATTAAATGCATAAGAATCTAATATTTAATTTTAAAATGGCTTTTAAATTAAAAAAGCAGTAGCGCGCAATATTATTTCAATGTATTATTTCATTATATAATTGTAATAAGAATGTTATATTATTTTTCTAATCCGAGACAAGTTAACAAAAAAGGGCGCCTCATTTCTTTTGCATAAACGATCACTTGAGGATATTTTTACACCCCAATAACGGAATAGCACGTCTTAGATTTTTCAAATAATTGCAGATAAAACAATGTTTATGCAGAGCTCATAGCTTTTTTTATCAAGATTTTTAACTTTCTAGAACTCGGAAGATCACTTGAATCATCAGTTCTTTTTGACATGGTCACAACTGAACTTTATTTATTGCAATATTAATTACAATAAAACAATTAAATAATATAAAGAACAAGAATATTATAAATAGTTTTTTAAACAGCTCTACTTGAAGGTACCGAAAAAAAATTGATTCGTAGTGGTATACCTTAACTAATAATTAATTTTGGATCAAGTTTTTTTTCTCATCTAATATAGTAATTTTTGATATTCCTAATGCCATAATCATACAATACAAAACAAGAAATTGTTTTTGAAAATTCTGTGGAAGCCAAAAAAAAAACGCCCCTATTAACCTTCTTTCTTTTCTTCAACATCGTATATTCATACTCAACTCTGGTAACACGCTTAACAATAAATATGTTAAAAGTTATTTGCGGTTCTGTCGCATACACGCGTTATTCCGTTGCTTATAAATAATTTCACGCATTTCTATTGCGAAATTTTCCAACCAGTACACTTTTGCTATTTCCGAGTGTGCGGCACACACTCTGCACACGAGGAGAGACGGTCCTGACTTTAAGAGAGAGGAGTACTGAAAAGTATGTTTCTCTCTCTAACTTACTCCGTCTGCTATGTATTGTCAGTGCATATCTATAAGGTCTATGTATGCGAACGTCGGATCATCCCCTAGATGGCATCGTTTCTCGTATTTAGAATACGACGAACGATAGTATATAAGAGATAGCAGCTCGTTTGCTATTCACTTATTGGAATGAAAACGAAAACAATGCTATACCAATACCTTAATTGTCGCTGTAGCTGTCGCTGTAGCTGTAGCTGTCGCTATCGCTATCGCTATCGCTTATTGCCTTAGTGCAAGGGGCTCTTAAGGACATTTGTTAAGAAAATTTTATCTGAACATCGTTTGGACATGGTGTCAAAATGACACCTAATAATATAGTAAAAAATAAAATATTTGTTTACAAGAACAAAAATATTCGTTTCTCGAAATTTTTGAATGCTAACTATGATTCCGTTTATTGCTTTGTTACGTCATAATAAATAAATTATTTATAAATTAGTTTTATAGAAACTGAAGTACTTTTGTTAATGCATTTTTTTTAAGTGGTTATCCTAGTAAGCTTATTCCACTAAAAGATGCATCATTGTCTTCGCTGATACGAAAAATAGTTAATGCAAACTAGTTTTTCCAAAATTACTTTTAAATTGTCAAAACTATAATTTAGAAAATTAACTTCGTTCGCCAGTGCTTAAACAGCAATTATTAATTTATTACTCGGCACCGTATGTACAAATTAGCACTAGGTTTCGGCTCTTGGTTCGAGCCCTTTTCAAGTGCGGTCTAAAACGAGGTAGAACAGAGATTTAATGCAATGTATAAAATAAATAGAATAATACAATTAAAACCGTTAAATTGTGAGCAATACCTATGTCATCGAAATGACTCGTAATCACCAAATTAAACCTTCCTGCGTTCACCAGCATGTTCCTGCATGGCATAAATGACAGCTGCGGAAATTTTTTACCTGTAGCAACAAATTGAGGAGAGAATGCGAAGATCGAGAAAGACTTACGTGTTTCGTAATTACAAAAATTAGCGCACGGCAGATACTCAGTTGCGACATGTTACTTGTATGCGAGTATAACTTCCAAGACTGAGCTAACAAAGAAGGGATCAAGGTTTCCAGAAAAATACAGGTGGAGAGATAAACAATTAAACAGACACAATGACCCTGTCATATACCGCGTTTAAGTTCTCGGTGTCTTTTTTTAGATTGATAGTGTTGTTGTGTTTCTTTATAAAGAACATTTCAGCTATCTCTCTCATTTTCAAATTGCGTTCTTTATGCAGGATTATCGGACCTGACCACTTGAAATTGTGGTCATTCTGTATCCGATGCTTACTCACAACAGAGAAGTTGCTGTCATGTTTTTTAATGTCACTGAAATGTTCCTTAACTCTCGTCTCAAGATGTCTCTTCGTCTGCCCAATGTAGGAAGCATCGCAATTCTCGCAGTCGATTTTATAAACCACATTTGTTTCTTTCTCTGTCGCAAGTCTATCCTTGCCTCTCCTGACGACAGCATTGAGTTTTTTCGGTATCTTATATACCACGTCAACACCTACTTGCTCCAAATGTGCTATCACGCTCCGCGTTGCTAGTATTCGTGTCAATTCTATTTTTTAATTGTCTCAATCTGTTATTGATACGTTTGTTGACCAACTTCATCGGGAAGCTATTATTAATTAGGATATCCTTAACAATATTGATGTTAGCGTGATGGAAACGCTCAACTGACAACAGAGTAGCGTGATCTACTAAATTATTTATACTATTGATTTTATATTTAAGTGGATGATTAGAAAAGTAGTTAATGTATCTCCCCGAGAAAGTTGGTTTCCTGTACCAGTTAGTGATTAATTCATCACCATCTCTAATTACAATAGTATCCAGAAACTGCAACGAATTGTCAGCTTCACTTTCGTAGGTGAATTGCAAACGCGGATGATAACCATTAAACGCATCCAGTAAGGCATTTATAGACGATTTCGGTACTATGGTGAAAACGTCGTCTACATAGCGGAGGAAGATAGGAACATCGAATTCTAGTAAACTTAAACAGTGGGTCTCTAGATCCTCCATGACCATGTCAGCCAATATCGGAGAGAGGGGAGATCCCATGGGACTCCCGTGGATCTGCTCATAGAATTGGCCATCGAAGCAAAAACTAGTGGACTGTAAAATCAGCTCAATGGCATGGAGGAACTGAGATAAATTAAGCTCGGTATGCTGTGAGATGTAATGCCACCTTTTTCTCACCGCCTCGTATACCAACTCATTAGGAATGTTGGTGACAAAATTTAAAATATCTCAAGAAATTCTTAACAAAATAGAGCTTTGTTACAGTGTTTTGAAAACGTCTTAATGAGATCTACAACTTTCATCTCAAGGAAAAAATCAAGTTCTATCTACGAAATTAGTCACCTTTAAAATTTCTTGAAAACGACATTTACGATATGGCGCACATCGGAATTATATGTCCCTTTTCAAGCCAAATAATTTTTGTCTGAACCATTTTTTCTCAAATCAAAAATAAAAAAGTGGACTTTTTGAGTGCGGGTAAATCAAAATAAGACACCCGGTATATATTCTACTCCATATTAAAAAACACAAATAAATTTTTTATTAGAATTCAGGTTGGAAGGAGAAGTTAGCTACTAATTTTATACTTACATGCCAAAAAAAACACTTTTAATAGTAATAATCATGTATTGATTTATTTTTATCAAATATTTAGACAGTCAAACAATATATATATTTTTAATATTTAATCAAGTCTCTTTCGGCGGTTATTAAAGTTTTTATTCGCCTTAGCATATTATTAATGCATAATTATACTGTCTCTTGCATCTATTAGTGATGATTCCAGACATAAATAATTTTATCAATCAGCTGAGTTATTATGGTAATCACTTTTTTTGCCACTTTTTTCTTTATCCGTTCTCACACAGTTTCAAATAAAACACGTCATAAACAACATAATTTGATTGAAGCAAAGGAGATAATGAATCGCAGAGAGGTACAAATGAGAGCGCGAACGAAATTAATCGGCGAAGATGAGAGAGATATCCCGCCTTTTTCGAAGTACGTGTCACGCGACGTAGAGGAGCGTTTACTGGCCACGTGAAAATCAACAGGTTTCCACAGGGCCGGTATTCATAGTCGAATCTTATTTCAAGACCGTCTTAAGTAATGTCTTAAGATTGGTTCATAACATCTTAAGATTGTACTTAAGATTGTACGGTCTTAACTTGGAGGAAAAAATTGCAAAAGTGCTGCAAACCAATAGAATAACTTTTACAACTATCCCGAACAGCTGTACCAATTTTCAACCTTCTATGTTACACGCAACATATTTTTTTTAAATCAATGGAACAATTGTTTATTTGGTCGTAATTTTGCCAAAAAAATTGCAAAAGTTTTGCAAATTAGTTGCAAACGTTGAGATTATTTTTTGTCACAAGCTGTTAAGTTTGCAACCTCGGACAAGGTCCGCAACCTTGAAAAATTAGCAACAATTATTATTTTGCACTTTTTACAAGCGTGAAAAAATTGCAAAAGTTTTGCAAATTTAACGGAGTGCTTCAAATGTCTTCCCCTATCCGAATATAAATTTGCAACCCTCTACTAGTTACGCAAATTATTGCAACTTATTAATAACTAATTCTGTGTTACAAAATTAATGCAAAAGTGTTGCAAATCCAGGGAAACAAATTAAAAATACATTTACACATAATGTCGAATTTGCAACCTCCTACCTGTCACGCAAAATATTTAAATCAAATATGTACGTTACATGCTCAATACTACAAGGCCCCGATGGTTGCTTCGCACCTGTGTATGAGGCTTTTAGTTTTTGATGTTGTTGTGGTGCGTGACAATAGAAAAGTACGCGGACTTTTCTTATCATTTCTCCTATTTTAACGGTATACATTTTCGGCTTATTTCTGACCTTTCTTGTTGTTTCTTATTCACGTAAGAAAACGTTACACGAGCAGCATCGTTTGACAGCATCGTGCTTATAAATTAATTATGGAAAATGAAAATGTTTGTTTTATTTGCGGTAAAGATTTACAAACTGGAGCTATTGACGACGTTAAAGAAAAAGGTATCAGTTAAGCAAATAAAAATTTTCAAATCTATAAAGCTGGGGCTACACTATTCGCGTTTTCGTGAATCGGATTCGCGAAAACGCGCATAGTGTAGCCCTAGCCTAAAACTTTACGAAATAATTTTAAAATTAAGATATACTAATGTATCTTCAAAAAATATTTTGCGTTAAACATATTAAAAAATCATTATAGGTATCAGTTCTTTAATTAATAGCAGTGAAAAAAGACAGGACGGGAAGGCAGCTCTTATTGTCGGACTGAAAAATGTGAGAGTGCATCAAAAATGTAGAAAGCTGTACACCAACGAGAAAAGCATTAACACTTTCTTAAAAGACCGCGTGAAGTAATTCCTGACCCAGAGGACAATCCACCGTTACCACCACAGCCGTTCAACTTCAGGACAAAATGTTTATTTTGCGCCGAAGAAATAACGGAGGAATTTTTGGCAAAAGAGCGCAAGAAACCTTTCGGAAAACGAATCGAAATTTATAAGATTCGCAGCTCAAATGGGAAGAAAGGCATCATCAAAGCTGCTAAAAGAAACGATGATGATTGGAGTGAGCAGGTAAACGTTGCTATAATTTACATACTGATTTTCTTGAGCTTGATGTACAGTTGCTATCAAAGTGAGAGATTCGATTGTACAGTGCGAAAGTTTTCTGATATTAGTATGCGTATGTTTTATATTTATTACGTAAGACTTATAGATATACCTTTCGTTCAACATACGTTTTTTTCAATTTGTTAAATCATGGATTGAAGTGAGAAAATTAGTAGCCCAGTAAAATGACTCGAAATTTGTCGATTTGGAGGAATAATTTGTACAGGGCTGAAACTTGCAAACAGGCTTGTTTTTAGGGTACTATTTAACATATTAAAAGTCCCCATGAGTAGAACCTACGTTGCGGGCAGGGAGTCCAAAAGGTCCAAAAAACCAGTTTTTCGCAAATACTCGGAAAATCAACTTTTACGAAATTTATGTAGATATAAAAATTGTAGCTTACAAAATTCCGCACAATTTCGTTTTTGATTCAAGTCTGTACGACCAAATGGACAGAGATAGAATTTTTTTTAAACCGGTATTTTTGCGACGCAACGAAACGCCTACGCGCGTCGCGCATATATATATGCGTCAATCTATTTTATGATGTAATGAAAAAAGTGAACAATTATTATCCACATATTTTTGGACTAAAATGTTTTTAACAAAAATTTATTTTTTTTCTTCAATATTTAAAACGCCTGTAACTCATCAACGTTTCAATGAAAAAAGGTCTACGACGTCCATTTTAAAGATAATTAAATATCTTCAAGAAAAATTACATACATTACTGCCCCCAACCAATCAAAAAGTTTATTTTCCAAATGCACTCAAAAATTACATTTTTTATCGATAAAATGGATTGAGTTACGGCTGTTAAATTTGAAACAAAAAAATCAATTTTTGTTAAATTAACATTTTAGTCCAAAAATATGTGGATAATAATTTTTCACTTTTTTCATTACTTCATATATATATGAACGCTTATATATATGCGCGACGCGCGTTCGCGTTTTTGTTGCGTCGCAAAACTACCGTGTTTAAAAAAATTCTATCTCTGCTCCATTTGGTCGTACAGACTTGAAGAAAAACGAATTGTGCGGAATTTTATAAGCTACATTTTTATATCTACATAAATTTCCGTAAAGTTGATATTTTTCAAGTTATTGCGAAAAACTGTTTTTTGGACCTTTTGACCCTCCCCTGCCGCACGTAGCGTCTACATATGGGGACTTTTAATATGTTAAAATAGTACCCTAAAACAAGCCTGTTTACAAAGTTTCAGCCCTGTACGAATTTTTCCTTTAATTTCCACAATTTGTCATTTACTGGCTATAGTTCATGGAAAAAGTGTATATTTTTTTACTATACGAGCTGTAATAAATACAATTATTAATTTTTTTCAAAAGTAGATTTTGTATGAATGATTATTAAATCAATATTTCTTCAAACATTTCGCGATAACTCTGACATTTATATGAAATGTTTCGAAATTGCATTTGCCGATTTATTAATTATGTTATATATTTTGAAACAAATTTTCGTTTATACTCAAGGAATAGGAAAAGCTTGCGAGAAAATACAATGAAACGTAAGTACTTCTGAGTTGCAATCGATCAATGTACACTATTTACTATACATGCATTAATTATTACATTTTATTATATTATACTATATTATATTTATACTTTTATATTTATTATATATGTAATACATATATAATACATATATTTGTTGCATTTGGGAAAACTTGGAACTCGAGTGTCTTGTTCTCTTTTTCAATTCTGCAAAAATCGTAAAGTAATTGTATTTTGAATGAAGAAATCATCATTTTCCTAACTCTTCAAAACTTTCTAAATGTAACAATCGTCGGAGTCAAAATATTGTATTTGATCTCCTTAACTCAGATTCCATCAATAAATACTCAGTACATTAATACAATCATCGAAAAGTAAAGAAAAATATATTTGATTTAAATATTTTGCGTGACAGGTAGGAGGTTGCAAATTCGTCATTATGTGTAAATGTATTTTTAATTTGTTTCCCTGGATTTGCAACACTTTTGCATTAATTTTGTAACACAGAATTAGTTATTAATAAGTTGCAATAATTTGCGTAACTAGTAGAGGGTTGCAAATTTATATTCGGATAGGGGAAGACATTTGAAGCACTCCGTTAAATTTGCAAAACTTTTGCAATTTTTTCACGCTTGTAAAAAGTGCAAAATAATAATTGTTGCTAATTTTTCAAGGTTGCGGACCTTGTCCGAGGTTGCAAACTTAACAGCTTGTGACAAAAAATAATCTCAACGTTTGCAACTAATTTGCAAAACTTTTGCAATTTTTTTGGCAAAATTACGACCAAATAAACAATT